>OMLF01010520.1:8103-49900 GCA_900302615.1 Holocentrus rufus
TTAGGGACTGACGGCATGGGATTCCTGCTCATTGTAGTCTCCAATCCATTTTGCTCAGTGATGACAAGGCCAGATGACGGATGAAGCTGACACTTTTACACTTCACACTCTGTAATGTTTTGACAACGTTTACAACCAGGTCACAAAGCTGATGCTCCATTTGGTAACAATTTGTTTTACAATAGCATTATTTCAGTGTATTAACCTGTTTATTAACCTATGGAAAATTATTGTACACAATAAGTACACAATAATACTGTGTAAGCACTTCATGAAAACAACAGTGTGGCACGCCATTCAAATGATTTTATTAATTTCACTGCATTTAAGAGAGGTTACAATCAAAATCAGGTATAGCCCATATTTTTGTTTGCCATAAATACATCTTTGTTGAAGCACTTTGAAGGGATTTTTGTGTGCCAATTCATGTTTCACCGGTGCACTTAAAAAAGAGACACAAAGTCAGGTTGGTACTCACATCACTGGCGTGATCCTGAGCCTTCTTGGCCAGTTGGTAGCCAGGAGTGATCATGGCAGGGAAACTCCCCTTCCCTCTCTGTTGCTCATATTCCTCTGTATAGGCAATCTGCAAACAGGATGAGACTTACAGTTCAGCTTTGGGAGGAGTCTGATAGTGATTGTTCAGTGCTTAATTTGGTGATACATTTGCAACTTGGTCTTCCAAAAATCCTGATCACTTCTCAAGACTAGTAGGAAGTCCAGCAGTATTCCGTAAAAATGAAAAGGATTTGCAAGTCACTCAGTTGTATCTGGAACTTTAATTTGAAATGTATAAGTGTAAACTGCTTTCTAGATGCCTTGCCAGAGCAATTTCTAAATGCTTGCTAGTGAAAAAAAATGAACCATAAAATTATTTTGCACCCTATGTATTTCATCCGCTGTTCCATGAGAATTTAACATCTCAACTCATAATTAAAAGACAAACCTCATGAGAAAAACAAATAAATAAGTAAACAATGGTCCTTCCTCACCTGGCTGAAGTTCTCTGCATTTTCTTTGGCGTGAACCGCCTCTGCCACTCCCGCCTCAGCGCTGACTTTACCCCTCATCTCCTGCTCATACATCTGACGATACTTCACCTGGCAGGACACCAACACCAACCAATGAGCAGGGCTCAGTGACAGAGAGTTTGTATGTGTATTTGCATATTTGTAAATTTGTTTTTCACTACTTACATCACTGGCTAGCTCGGTGGCCTTCTTTGTCACTTTGTACCCAGGAGTCAGATGTGCAGGGAAACTGCCTTTGCCCCTCTGCTGCTCGTACTCTTCAGTATAGGCATACTAGGAGAAGAAAAACAAGGATCCAGACACAGAAATGGCACACTGCAAAGCGTACATGTTCAAAGATGAGGAACTTAATGGACTATAGAGATTTCTCATGAAGAAAAAGGCCATTCTGACTACTAAAATAAATTTCTGTATTCATTATTACAATCAATTTCTTTTGTATTTTTAATTTCTTGTATATTATCAACAAAATATGCACACAAAATGGCACTAGTACAGCTACTGTTAACACTGAGTTAACTCCAAAGGGCTGTGGAGCCAGCTGCCTAATCTCTAACACAATGTCACAGTGTCACATGGTGTGAGTAAAAATCGCAGTCAGGCATCATGAGGTCATTATAAAAGGCTTACATCACTTGTTATCTGTCCTTGTTTCTTAGCCAGAAGCACCTCCGGCGGGTCAGCGAACGCGGTATACTGCGACACCCTCTCCTCATGGCCTTTTTTATACTCCAGCTGGAGGGGAAGAAAACAATTGAACTTGATTTGTCCCTCTTGGACTCCCCTAAAATTTCACAACAACAAGTGCTGGTACAAATTCACCCCAAAAGAAATCACTGATGTGAACTGCGGCTAGTGACGGCTGCAAACAATAGGCCTGTGGCATATTTGCATTTAAAATGTATAAAAAAAATTCATTTTCATTTTCAAAATGTAAATAAATAATGAACTTAGTATTTGTATCAGCTAACAGATTGCAGGAGTGTACATCCAGCTATAATCAAACCTGTATGCTGAAAATGAATGACCAAAGTACCTGAACCAGAGGATATTTGCAAAAGCATTCATATACGGATCAGTTTTTAAGTCCACTTACATTACTGGCCAAGGTATTGGCTGTCTTAGCCACCTGGTAGCCTGGTGTGATCATGGCAGGAAAGCTGCCTTTTCCCTTTGACTGCTCATATTCCTCTGTGTACTTCACCTGTAAAAGAGGCAGGAAAACAAGGCTTGTCACTTAATGCTGTTGCAAAATCGGGACTTTCAGTTTAAAACAAGATAAACATCATTTAAAAAATTGACACTGATGCCTTCAAAAAGAAAAAAACATGCTATACATAAAAGGCATTAGGTAACTTGAGTCCTTGGTAAACCAAATGTTAACTCTTTTACAGAAATGATCATCTGTTTGTAGAAGCAGTATTGTAGAACAAGAGAATGTCTTACAAGGAAAAAAGACTTGCAGGTACAGTACTCACGTCACTGATAGTCTTCTGAGCCTGGGACACCCTCACTATTTCCTGGCTGGTCACCATACCTGAGTACCAGGACTGCTGCTCTGAGTACTCAGACTGAGAATGATGGGCCTGTTTAGGTGTGGGAGATACATTTTATTATACCCACTGAGTCACGAGATATATAATGTCTTTCATAAATCTATAGGGTCTTATTAATTAAGAAACTACATGCACTCTCTCCCTGGTTTTCAGTCACTTCAAAACCTCTATGAAGTAAAATGATGGCGACACCCTGTACTTAAAGTGATAGTTCAGATTTTTGCACATATTGGTATTTACTGCTACACACGAGTGTAATACATCCTTCTTTAAGAAAGTAGTTCCTTTTCAAAGCAAGGGCGCTTGGATTGATAAAGATTCTGCATGTTGTGCATCCAAACTGGTCAAATTTGAAGGACCTATTGCGCTCGCATGGAGTATAAATACCACTATATGTCTAAAAATACAAACTATCTCTTTAATTTGATATAGGACAAATAAACCTCTTTTATACACAAAGCTATCATTAAAAAGCAAACTTTTACCAAATTCAAATACAAACTAATAAATGAGAAAGAAGGTGAGATTTGGTGCATTAAAGGTTACTTCTCAGTGAAGACAGTTACTGTACCCTTTTTTTCAACTCTGTGACAATTGACTTATAGTTTCACATATATTCCCATTCCAATCAAACCAGAGAAGTGGAAGACGTATTATTATATTTTAGAGGAATACCGCCCAAAAATTTTAGTGCAGGCTTTTTGTATCTGACAGGAAGACAGGAATTTGGGTGGAATTTGACCTGTTAGATTTGAAACCGCAGCCAGTTGCTCAGCCTACAAAAGGGCGGGAGCTCACCTGGCTGGCCATCTGATTGGCTAGGCGAGCCTTCTCCAGCTGCAAGGACCTCATGTCATAGTGGAAGGAGGACATAAAGCGCTCACCATCTTCGCGATACTTGAGCTACAGTGCACATAGACGACAAACATTAAGCCAAGGCCAGCACACATAATGGTGTTTGTGCCTCTGCACAAGCGCAGACAAATTTTCACATAAACACACACATGTACACATGTACACATGTGTACATGTATATAGACAATAAAGACATACACTCAAAGCATCCATTTTGGGACTTCGCCCAATGGATGCTTATTGATTAAAGAAGAAACTGTGTTTTGCATATCAAAAAAACAATGCCAGCTTAGCAGATTGTCTCATGTACAGTGAATAGATAAAACAGTCATTTATATCTAAATGCCGAACATCACGCTATGATTCTCATGTTATCAACTTAAGACAACCTGAGCTCACATGCTCATGATGAAGGGATAATATTAGTGTGCTGTTATTAATAACTATTTAGCCTGAGATGTTCCCAGCTATGCAAAGAGGAATCTGTCAAAGGCAGGGCCAAAATGAAGAGGTAAATGCAGGATGGAGCGCTGAGCTGGTTGGGAATGTCCCTGTAAAAGTGTTCAAAACTAATATTAGAATAGTAGTATTGCAGCAGTATTGCAGGAGATAAGAGGGAGTATTGTGGCATGTGATTTCCAGGGGGCAGAATCATTAAGGTGGTGATATGAGCGTACATAGCACACCATTACTCTTCAATCTGTCTCAAGGTATTTAAAACATTTCAGTTGAACCCAAACTTGGAAAATGTACAATAGTCTTGCTCTGGGACACCTATAATTAGAGAAACACGACGATCTAAACATGATAACTAGACTACTAAACTCGCTAAAGCACATGCTGCTGTCGGCATAATGTTAATTGAAATCAGTTTATTGCTTGCTGTCCTTTCCCTAATCATCTAAAGGCTCACCATGAGTACAGAATATAATTGAGCGTGTCTATATGACATATTCCATCAATGTATTTTTTGCATAAGCCATTTTCAAACACCATTGCACATATTATTTCACAGATTCAGTATGGAAATTGTTATTCTTTGAGGGAACATGGGGCCGTTTTCAGTTTGAAAAAATACACGGAGGGAACATTTTTTTAGTTTGGGAAAAAAAAAACATTGAGGGAACATAGGCTGTTGGGAACATAAACAGATGCCAAATGTAATATAATTAGATGCATTGATTGCCTAGCTAAAGCAGGAAATCTTAATATATAGTGTCCCGTATATATTAGGTATACTGTGTGATAGAGGTGGTGGTTGACTCAAGATAGTGTGAAGTCTGCCATTGGATCGTATATTAACAAGTAATAATTCTGAAGTTTTCTCGCAGCATTCCAGCATGCTAGCAGGTAGCTTGCTATGATGAGCTTGCTAGCCTACTGCTAATATAAGCAGAGCACTGCATGGACTCTAAAATACATATGCACAGAGACTGAGACAGACAGACAAGAACAGGTGGGAGGTTGGAGGAGAGGAAGGGAGGTGTAGCTGTTTTTCCTGAGGTATAATTTTAGCCGCCTGAAACATAAAGTGAGCTAGCAAAGGGGGTGTCGCGCCTCTGTCATAAGCACAGAAATAACCCGCGCAGCACTCTCCATTCCAGACCACTACAGTCACCATGGACCCAGAAGGTCCAGAGGCAGCCGTCCACCACTCTCTCTCTCTCTCCCTCATAAAGAGGGAATGGAAACCCCTCTGGTTTTACAAGCACACTGACAGTAATGGATACATCTACTTAGGGTCAGATCTGGAGCTTTCTTACTGAGTATGTGTGTTTCTAGGTTAACAGACCTCATTTATGCTTCTGTGAGGTGGCCTGAGGTGGAGCAATCAATTCAAAAACGAGAGCGATCAATTCAAAAACTTACAACTTCAACATAGATTGCAATAGTTATAGATATGATTTTGTGATTTGAAAACAATAAATGCCCATGCAACATGAACATTGTGCACTGTGGAATCTTATAATCTCTTAACAAACCTAGGCCTGTTCAGCTATGATGCATGCATCAATCTTAACTTTCATCCATGTGACATGATGATCTAAATAACTAGGATGACCACCATGACACATGGCAATGATATGTATTACACCATATGTATACATCCCATTATGACGAATCTTAGACAGACACACAAATCACAAATGGCCTGGACAGTCAGATGTCAGCTATAGACCTTGACTCTACTTGAGGCCATTACATTTTCGTCTCATGTTGCTGGTGCTCTGTTTTCGCGAGTGACATCATCTCTGCCTTACCTCACTGCTTGCCTTAGTTTGCTTCTTTGCATTGATGTTGATGGGGGTCTCATAGACACTTGTGAAGGTATTGTTCCTTGGATTGTGGCTGGAAGGATACAGTGAAAGAAAGAAAAAGAAAAGCATCAATTGTAACACCACAGTTCCCCGTATGGACAGACCTTTAATCAGTTTTGGGGTTTATGCTCAAATGACTAACAGTGAGTTGTACTCATACATCAGCAGGGTATGCTGATGTTAATTCTACACATGCTAAGACCCACCATGAGAGCACAGTACTCACACAGAGCAGTATGGCCTCTTCTTGTGGCTGACAAAGTTATTGGCCGTCAGCACCATCTTACAAACGTCACAGTGAAAACATGCTTTGTGCCAGTTCTGACAGGAAGAAAAATACACATTACACTGAGCCGTAACACCCGTCAAAGTCAGATCTCTAATTTAGCAAATAGGACCGCAATCCAATTCATCGTGTTGACGCAGCATCAAAAGAATGTTTTGAATTGGACCATATAGCTTTTGACAGATATCACACACCAAGATTGCTTGATAGATGTAACTCTTAAGTGAATAAGGACAAAAATAATAGCACTAATTATAGAGCTGCAATTGCAACTTGTGTAACTGGATCCAGCCATTTAAATCAGCACTACTGATTTATTTGATGCGTTGAACTGTTGAACTATACTGCTTTTGGCTATTTTTTAAACTATATCTCAAAGCAGAAACCTGCCACAGCTATATAGATACGCTATTTTTATGCTGTGGGACTTTTAGGCCAAAATGGATGTAACATCTGTGTCATTCTTTGGCAATGCATTGTCTCGCATGTCAAAATTACACACAGATCCATATGGATGACACCTTAATAAACTAAATTGAACCAAATTGAATTATCATTCTGGCATATTTCGAAAACACAGTTTACAGCCACAGCTGTTGCTGCTGTTTAATTACAGTCACCTGGTTGTGGACTGGGCCATGCGGTAGTTGATGCAGAGGAACATTTTGAATGGCTCAAATTTTGCCATATTTGGAGTGTGTGTGTTTTTTTTCTTATGATTTTATCTTGTGATATTTATGCATTTAGGTTTAATCATATGTACTATAACACATCTTCAATTAGTCACCTTCGTTCCATATTGAAGGCTTTGATTTCAAAATGTGACATTCGACGCTTTTATGTTTTTGACATTGATTACTGACTATCATGTAACTGTGTGTCTGTTCACAGAATTTTTGGATGACAATTTTTAATTAAAACCTTAAACATCAATGGAAATGTCATTATATTTCTGTCTTACCTGGTCAATGCAGTTGATCTTCTCAGCTGGGTAGACCACAAACCCACACCTGGCACAGGACTGCATGGTGTCTGCCTATCCTTTTTTCAAAAAGCCTTTAAGGAAATCACACAAGTAGGCAAAGTTGTCTGAAGTAAGGTGAAAGTTGGTCCCCCAAAAAAAGAGGGTCAAGCAGGCAGACAAGTGGGCAGGCAGGCGGCAGAGAAGTGGAGGAACTGGCAGTGACTCCCAGACAGTCGTTTCAGTGTGTCTCTGTTGGCGATAAACTTAGCTCTGGACTGTGAAAGACTGAAACTGTCTCTTACTTGACACCATGCCTCAGGATGGACCAACCCCCTTTCATGTACCATGCTGAAACACAGGCTGAGTCCAGCTGTCTGTCTGAGAGAGAGAGAGAGAGAGAGAGAGAGAGAGAGAGAGAGAGAGAGAGATGTCAATGCATATGTGTAATGATCCTGAGATGGAGAGCTACTTCAGCCTTGGACACCTCACTCAGTGTAGCTTTAGAGAGTTAGAAATAGGAGGAAGAACAGATCACATTCTGAGTATAATACATTGTGCGATAAATTTTTACTGTTGGAAATGTTAGTCATAAGTGAAGACAAATCTATTTTAATACGATCTACCATACTGACATTCAGATAGCAGTGGTCACTGCAATTTCTTACATCTTGACCCTAAAGAAAAAAAAAGAAGAATATTCACATAACATTCCAAAAGGGTTAGGATGTCTTTAGTAATAGGATAAAAATAATGAGTTTATGGTGACCATATGATATTTAATGGTATTTTGTAAAATCTCTTGTGATATCACTATCATATTTCAATATTATTCTCATAGGATACAATTTGTGGCTTTGCTGCTGTATTTGAATACCATCTGGTCAAGTCTGTTGTGATTGCTATAATTTTTAGTTTTGCCTGCCTATACGCATTAGCCCGGTCAGAGGCATTTTTAGTTTAAAGTTTAAACTAAAAGTTTAAAAAACACTCCATTTTCCACTTTTTTCAATTACCCTTATTTAAAGTATTACTAATTGTTCACAAGTTCCGCTGAGGTTTCGCATTGTGCACCGTGTTCTTGTTCAGCATTACATTCAGAACAACATGTTGGAAAAGTTGTCTGATAAATAACAATCTGTGTCGGTCTAACATCAGAAAAAAATGCATGCAAAATAACTGGATGAGCCGGAAAGATGGCTGGAGGCTGAATAAAAACAGGACTTTTGTTTGCATGTTAAGTATGACTAACAAATCTGGCACAACCACTGTAAACCATAGACCGGCACAACTGGTGACGTGTCTTTTGACGCAATGCGTAACTTCGCAGAGGACGACGCAAAAAAGTTGAAGTTACTTTCATTTTCTGTTGATTTTTTCAAAGGATTAGAAACTGGAGTGAACTCAAAGGAAACTGTGGAAGAAAATAAACGGAAGTGATTTACTTTTGTGTAATAAACTTTGGCTAACGTAGAAACGCGTAAAACAAAAATGTAAGTTGATATCCGCTTCAAAACATGACTGTTGTTTTTATTTATTGCTAAGCTAGCTATATTATTGTAACATCCTGTGCTAATCATTTACCGAGCTAATCATTTACCGAGCTTACTAAAGTGACTTGAATAATCTAAGGCATCTAATGTCACTTATGTTTGTCTATATAGCATCTAATATAACTTGTGACAGTTTGTTTTTGTGTTTAGGAGTTACTTATGTTATTTTTATACTGGTTTAGCAACCGAACACTGGCGATATTGCCGTTAGCAGTAAAGGGGTGATAAGAAAATGAAGCAAAGTGTGTTAGAAAAACGTGTAGGCTGTTGTCATGTCAAAATAACCTTGGTCATGCTGTTGTTGTTTGTTGAAAGCAAACAAGCAGACTATAGTCGAGATTTAACCTGTCTGCTAACCTCAGATGTCTGGAGAACCTGCAGAGGCAACTGAACTTGGGGACGAAGTTGAAGAGGGGAGCCATGGAGACACAACAGATGCCAAACCTGACCGCAGAGGGAGATTTCTGCTGTTTGGGAGGTGAGTTCCCCTCCACAAAGTGTGGAAAACAGTCCCAGGCCACACCCCCAGCAAGACGAAGAATATTTAATTTCACTAATAGTTTAATTCACTTCAGACTTTCCCAATTAGAGAATGTCCAACTAGGCTGACTATTCTCATGGTAGCTTTCGCTTTCACCAGTGTTAGATAATCCATTAGTACTAAATCAATAACAGAAATTCTCCCATACAAATCTTATTTAATCTTTGTTTATTTTGGTTGGGTCTGACACACACGCACACACACACACGCACACATTTTGGTTCCAGGTATGGTTGCAGTGTGCCTGTTGCATTTGCCATAATGATTGTTAAATATATCATAATAAAAACATTTGGATCAAAGTTTGTTGATTTGATAAATTGTCATAAGTTGATATTTGAATTTCACTCTCACTCTTTTTTCTATTTATACACATACATTTATTTACTTAAATATTTACTCATGGTCCCAGTTAAGATGAAAAATAAAGGTAAAGCGCCCATGACTACTATATACACATTCCCTAGGATAGATGTTGAAAAAAGACTTATCCTATTCTTAGATTTTGAATTGGAAATATACCAGGGTTGCATACAAGTCATGTAAGAAATACAGTGCATGAAGGGGGTGATGATTAACGTCCATGCCTAACCAATCAAATCGCAGATGTTGAAAAAATTGTAAGATGAAGCCTTGATTTGACCCAGCAACACACTTTGGGGTCACTAATTAGCATGGAGGTGCAAGGAGGGTGAAGGCAGTCTTAAGCTCAATTTTAGTACTTGAGTCAGTGATCAAGTGGCCACCTAAACTTAGACATTCATCATTTGTTCAGTCATTTGTTGCTGTTCTGCAGTGGATGAAAGAGCAGGTCTCGCATTATGAATTTGACATTTGTACTCACCATGACTGACAAAAGAACTTGCAACTCTTTTAATAAGACTGATAATAATTTGTAACATCGAATGACTCTTTGGGCTCCTTCAAAATGTCTTGGTAAAAAACAACTTTGAAATGGATCAAACAAAAACACATTTTGTGAGGTTTTAAAATAAAAAATGGATTTGTGAAATTTATAGCTTTACTTACTACTAGAAATGTAAACTGTTTCATTGTTTCAGGCATGAGCATGAAAAGCAGGAACATTTGTTTGTTCCATTTTGTGTCACAAGGTGGCACTGTGAACCTAGTGGAGGGATATTTGTCAACTCTGTTTCTGCCAGACACTCATAGTCAGGCGCAAAGTCTCTGTGCTCTGTCTGGCATTTAGATTTTTTTCCCCCTGAAATGCCAGAACAAGAGCAGATGGTTGGTGTATTAACATAAAATATTTTTAGTCAGCCACAGAAGAATAAACACCACTTCAGTATTAAATTTCAACAAGTGAAGGTGTTGCTCAAGACTCAGCAGGGGCCGTGTGGCTCAGGATGTAGAGTTTTAGTCTGGAAATCAGAGGGTTCCTGGTTCAAACCTCGGGTTGACCTGGTAGCATGTTGAAGTGTCACTGAACAAGACCCTGAAGCCCTAACTGTTCATGATGAAGAGGTTGGCAACCTCCATTATTAAGCTCTTTTGAGTAGTCAATGCGCTAGAAAAGCACTCTATAAATGCAGTCCATTTAGGCTGAATGGTTTGTTGCACAATAACAAAAAATTAGCTCACACTAAATTTGGAAGCCTTGCGGTCCTAGTTGGTACAGTATGTGTTTTGCATTGATGGCTACTGCTGCTGATCAGAATTGTTAGGCCCTCATATCTTTGCAATGGCTGGTTCAAAGTGAAAGTGAAACTTTTAGGTAATAGCCATGACTAGACAATAATGCATTAGATCAGTGCAACCTTGAGCTGAGCAGTAGGTACTTTCCTGAGGAACAAGACATGACATAACCTATCAGGCCAAACATTTGTGCCTTTGTTTCACTTTTGATTGGATATTTTGGTTCTTAGTCCTAACTCTCAGTATCAGACATATTCTGAATTTTTCTTGCAGGAACATTGGTTTTCAAAGAGTGTTTCTGCATCGTCATACCCATCTTTAAAAGGAAGTGTGGTTTAGAGTTGGACAAAAGCAAATCTATGTCTAAGTTGCAAAGTAGGTATTGTTACTGACATACTCTAGAGTGAAGTGATAGGGATTCAAACAGGATTGAGGTCGCTGTTGGGATCCAGTTAAGACTGTGTCAGTCAGAATTGAAACAAATTGAGAAATCAATTCCCAGCCCTAGAGACAACACTGTCTGTTGAACTGCTTGGAGCATGTTTAGGTGTTCAGCAAGCAGGTGTTTTCTCAGAACTGCATTTTTGGTGAATTCCTTCTCATATCTCCATCCAGCTTAAAGATTGAGGCTCCTAGCCACACACAGTATGTGTGCTGGTACAGGTGGATTCTGTGCCTGTCAGCAGAGGAGCAACACGTTGCCCTGTCTGACCTCAGCAGGGCGCGGGGCGCAGGGGCCATGTGTGAATAGGCCTTTAGAAAGCTCTGGCGTAGTGGCGTGGCTGCTGACTCAGGGGGCTCACAGTGCGCCGCCCCTGTCCTCAGCACACGCTGGCCCAGTCCAGTCTCCATCCACTACAGAGAGCATGTCAGTATCCTAGCACACAGCCAAAAAATAAGCGGCCAGGTTTGGAGAAACTAACTCTTTCAGGGGATAAAAAAAGAAACAAGACAAAAGCAACGCATTTCAGATGCAGAGTGGCGTAGCACTTAATGACGAACCCAGGTAAGAGAGATACAACCGCCTCATCCTCCTCCTCACCCCCCACCCACCTGCTCCTCTTCTGCCATGCCCAGCCCACAGTGCCACAGCGTTGCGGCTCTTTGCCCACCCTCACTCAATTGTTTGGTATGTTGGCACAATTTGGAAGGGGGAGGGGGGCTTCAAAAAGTTCTGGATCACATGTTTATTGGAATATGGCTGGGTTGGCTGTGTGTGCATGTGGATGAGTGTTTGTGCACGTTGCTGGGTATGGGGGTCCTCATTGTTCCAGTGCTTGAGTAACCTGATGACTAGGCTCTTCTGGAACAAGCATGGATTTTGTGAGCCCCCAATGGGCCGCTGTGGCTTAGCTATCTGGATGGATCCTTTAAAGAATGGAAATATGACAGGTCTGTGGGAATTGCCACTGGTGAAAGATTTCCTCTGTCGCTGAATATACCGTGATTTGCTTATGATTTTTTCGATATCTGCGCAACATGTTATAGCTTCTTCTTGACCTGACAGTGGATTACTGTGACCGAATTTGGCCATGACATTAATGCCTCATTTGAAAATGTATGTACTCTGAGTAAGTGGTTTAGGGTGTTTTCATTTTCATGTGAGTACCCCTTGTGTTGATGTTGGAAGTCTTGACATTGGCTGAAGTCTCTGGTGTGTCTTGAAAAATCTCGGCTTGCAAGACAGTGTCATGTATTGTTGGAGTCAAGGACATTATAGAATTTTTAACTGCCTGCTTACGGTAAGTGAACATCAGCAAAATCTTAAACTCTCAAACCTCAGCCGTAGAGGTAGAGAGTTGCTCTTTACCAAAAAACACACAATGCGTTCTTTTTTAAAATGTCTTCATATTGTTATTTTCTGACTCATAAGTAAACTTCTGTAAGGAAAAAGAGGAATATTGTTATTTTGTTTTATGCTGTATGGTGTAAAATACAGATTTTACACTCTTTCAAAAGATAAGCTAGACTTGTTAGTCATTTTTTTCATGAGTTATGACTTAATAAGTAATGAAACTGCAGCTTTTTGAATTTATTATGTAGTCTTAATCCAAATACTGCTGTGGAAATGGATTTGTGGATTTGTAAAGTGTTTACTTTTTAATATTCTGTTTCTCCATTTGTGTCTGACACCATTAGTAAGAAGAATAAGGATGGCCAGACGCGGGAGCAGGACTACTCTTCTGAAAGCCATTACAGAATTGTTTCACCAACATTCCAGTATAAGATGAGCCACCAGCGAGTGGGCAAGTGCATCATCATCAACAACAAAAACTTTGACGAAAAGACAGGTAAGTTTTTATACACCAATTTTCGATTTCAAAGACGTTGCGCATCCAGTTCTGCATAAAATTGTTACCGCCATATTGTCATGTGTATTCTAAACAAATTGTCTTGACAGGGATGAATGTACGCAATGGCACGGATCGAGACGCAGGTGAGCTGTTCAAGTGCTTCAAGAGCCTGGGCTTCGATGTCTGCATCTACAATGACCAGACATGTGAGAAGATGGAGCGTCTTCTCAAAGAGGGTGAGTAGTGCAGTTCTCTGTTGTTCTCTGGTGATGCATCAGTCATTGTTCACACTAGCCTTAATCTCTCATAATGGATCGAGTGCACATCAGTGATGTACTGATTTAGATTGGATGCGTCCGCCAATCCCAGTAATCAGAGTTCCTAGTAACTTCGAAAGGTCTTTTGAAAACTGCTTCAAGACATGTAAAAGTAAGAAAATGTATACCTATAGAACATTTCTAGAATGTTACGTAAATATTTTCAAAATGTTTTTTTGAGTGAGAATAAGTGGTAATGTTTGCCCATGGCTGATATAGTGACCTTTGAAGAGTCAAAAAGTCAAAAAAAGACCTGGCCTGTTAATATTAGATATTTATCAAATCATGAAACATTTGAATAAAGATTTTGAAAAATATTGGTCATAAAAATTATGCTCTATGTAATGGAGTAGCCATGGAGAAAAAAAATCAACAAAAATGTGTAGGAAGCCTCATCTTTCAGAACATCCAAAAATCAGCACCAACTTTGCCCTATTTAAACAGCCAGCAGTTCAGGGACCGGCCAGTATAATGAGCCAAAGCTGTCTAGGAGATGGATATTTATGCGCCTTGTCCTTCATCCTGAACAGGTGTCATGATTTTAAAGCATACTTAAGGAAATTCACTTAATGTTGACGAAGCTAACTAAAGCGTTTTTTAGAGGCCTTTGTCTTAACTGTTTCTGTTTTACTAGCAATTGGAAATAACAATTAGTGTGAGACCTGCACTCCTAGAGGCTTTGTGTGAGCATTAACCATCGCAATGGGAATTCAGAAATAATAACATAAAACTTTTTAGTGATGGGAAAGCAATGTTATTGTTTTCTGTGGCTTTTCTGCAACCCATAGAGAACAACATCTTGATTACATTATTTTCAGTTGGAGGGATGGCAAAGTAAAACTTGGCATTTGAAAGTCATGATGACCATCATCTTACAAGGCAAGCAGAAGCACAGATTAGAGTTTAAAATAGACCACAGCTTTGTTTTCTGTTCTGTCAGATTCATCAGTTCTGCAACATACACTGTAGCTTATTTGCCTTTTTAAGTTGATTCTCCTTTCAGTTGAAGTGTTAGCTGCACACTCAGGTTCACTTTCAAGAAGCTTCAGTGGTGTTATTAGTTTGTGTCTTAAAGCCGTCATCAGTTGGATCAACCAGCAAGTGTCACTATTGTAAAAGAAACTGCAAACATTACAGTGAATTATCTATGGCTCTGCCATCTGGCACAAAAGATGAACACTTATGGTAGAGATCTATGATTAGATTGCTGGCCAGTTTATGGACCACAAAATCATGAAGATCAAAAATCATATTAGACAATATGTTAAGCTCCAATAAATCTTGAATATGAACATGGTGAATATGAGATTTTAATGGACATTGATCAACTGATTCCTATGTTTAAGATTTTTTTTTATTTGAAGTTTTTTTTCACTTACATTTTTTACTCTCATTGAGTGACTGAGCCACTCATACAAATACCAATAGCATTTCACAACTCAAAACATATTTAAAGACTAATGAGTTAACATTTTAATTTGAATGTAAATTTTGAGCTACAATGAGTTTTAAAATTTGAAAGTGGCTGTTAGAATAATGTTAATGATAAATATAATAATGATAATGTATAAATCAAACTCTCCGAGAATCTGCATGAATATCTACAAAATCTGTACGGCTGAGGCTTTAAGATACTGCAGTTACTAATTAATGAATGAGGCCTGAGCTGAACAAAACGTGTTTGTTTGTGTGTGTATGGGTCAGCCTCGGAGGAAGACCATAGTGACAGCTCGTGTTTCGCCTGTATCCTGCTAAGCCACGGTGAGGAGGGCATGATCTACGGCACAGATGGAGCCATGCCCATCAAGACCATGACCTCGCTGTTTAGGGGTGACATGTGCAAAAGCTTAGTCGGCAAGCCCAAACTCTTCTTCATCCAGGTACACAGATCTTATTTTCTGAAGACTGGTTTTTAAAATTATATGTGCGGGATGAGAAAATGATCAGTTGGTGATGACCTAGCAATCATATTGCTGATGTAGTATGACTTAGAAGTCTAGACTTGTGCAGCAGGGGGTTAAATTGTCAGGGCTAGCCAAAACAACAGAGAAATGGAACTGGTGTTTTTATTTAGAACACAATTGCATTTTAAAAGTTTTCAGTAGTGCCGTAGGGACAGATAACAAGACTAACTACAATAATAATAACAAATGCCCATTTTCTAGTTTTTGTGATAAGGTTAATGCCCTCTCATATTGCATTATAGCGTAAATTCAAAATACTGTCCATCTTTTAAACACAGCTAATTTTTAATTGCCTCACCAGGTCATCGTTGAGAAAGCTACTCAGGATCTCAATGAAATGTCATTTCATTTACTTCACCAGGCTTGTCGGGGTTCAGAGTTTGATGATGGTATACAGACAGATTCAGGTCCCCCAAACGATACCCTGGAGACAGATGCTAATCCAAGACATAAGATTCCTGTAGAGGCTGATTTCCTCTTTGCCTATTCAACTGTGCCAGGTAAGCCCCTGTTTTGAATTAATTCTTAAGTCTGTGTTTGGGTTTCTGAGAAAATGTTTGAGTATTTTTAATATTGCTGAATGCAGTGTGTCTTTGTCCATTTGTGTGCATGCACTTGCTTCCAAGAGTGTATCCACTGCGTGTGTTTGTGTTTCAGAGCCTAGTTTAGGGACTGACTTGTGCTGCTCTTCCAGGGTACTACTCATGGAGGAACCCTGGGCGCGGCTCCTGGTTTGTCCAGGCACTCTGCAACGTCCTCAACGAATTTGGCAAGCAGCTGGAGATCATGCAGATCCTGACACGGGTCAACTACATGGTGGCCACCAGCTTTGAGTCTTGGTCCGAAGACCCACGCTTCAGTGAGAAGAAGCAGATTCCCTGCGTGGTCTCTATGCTGACGAAAGAACTGTATTTCAACTGACCGCCAATCTGACTGACTTTGACACCACAGACTGACTGGCTGACCACCAGACTGACTGATTGACTGACTGACTGACTAGACTGACTGTTTCAGGTACTGACTAAGCGGTCAAAACATTCAGGGATGATCCAGGCCCAGCAGGACACTGCACATTTTCGGCATGTATGCCATTTTGCATGTGTTGCTGGGCCCAAAACAAGCTCTCCACGAGAAAAAAAAATATTTACAGTGGCACTCCGCGTTCATGTGTTGATGGTGATACTTGCCTCTTCTTCAGGTTATTCTTCAGAATAATGACGTCACATTTGATCTGATCTTTGTCGACAGGCATTGTGAAATATCCATGTTGTTCTACCAACCCGGAAAATTTGCTGCCATTTTTTGTGGGTTTGGAGAATCATATCTGAATATGCGTCTCTCCATTTTCCAGCACTTGAATATATTTTAATAAGAGTCATTCATAGTGGACAGGATTCTAAAAGTGTTTATTGCATGGAATTAACTTCTGATATATCGAAATAGATAATTAACATTTTGTTTTCTGGTAGCAAGCGCTCCAGGAACAAAAGTATTCTAATAGCAATAGATTTCTACATTGCACTTGGCCTTAGATATTATGTGCACAATATTCTGTCACTGGTACAGAGTAAAATCAATTGGAAACCAGGTGGCAGTTTAATGTTGTAAGAGCCTTTGTGAATGAATCCTGTCTTATTTTGACATGTCTAACTTGATTCTACAATACAGCCTGTAGTCATGGCTCTTTTGAGATGCACTAGTCAGCATGAAGCACTTTCCTTTGGAAGACTGAATGGAGAATGTTGACCGGCACTGTTGGATGCAATGTTAGAAATAAATAGCAGCTGGAAAATGGATCAGATCATTTTCAGCTATTCGTGTTGTAACATTTTTCAACTGTCAGTGGTCAAGGAAAAAAAAAAACTCCTATGAGCAAAAACACGTCACAGTGCTCATGCCATAGGCTCAATGTCTCAGCTCTCCTAGCAGGTTATGCTATGTTAGTTGGTAACAGCATGCTGGCATCCTCAGGTTCCTTAATGTGTCCCATTAATGGATACATGTAATGTTACAGAACTTCATTAATGGCTAGGAAGATGTGATCATCTGCTGTGTAATGAAGAGTTGTATGAGACTTTGGGTCAAGGGCATAGTAAATAGTCCACCCCCATAAAAGCAACAAACATTTGAGATTTTGCCAGTGTTTTCAAGGCACATACAGTAATTCATGATGCTGAAGACTTCAAGGCTGGCAATGAAAAGTTGCTTGTTGTTCAAACTTGAACAAGTGAAGTTAGTGTATTTGCATATGATCAAAATGATGCACTTGTCCTCTTCTTATTGGTCAAGGTCCAACAAACCAGTCTATGAATTTCCCTTTATGAATTTTAGACATGCCTGTACATTCTTTATTACATGCAGTGTAACAAAGGATTTTGCACCAGATAGAGAGCGTGGAATGTCTAAAAATGTCATAATTTGGAGAAATATCATATGATGGATAAACTGGATTGTGGCCCAAAGCACAAATGCCCACATCGTTTCACTGTATATCAGTGTGGTAAATTGTCAGTTATAACATTTCTACAGTAAAAGCAACCTAGCAATGTCTTTCTATTTCTTAACACCATACAAAAACAGCTTTGCATTGATTTGGAATGATGTAAAACAAAGATTCATATAAAAAAGATTTTTTTAAAAACGATCCAAAAAAAATTTTGACTTCTAATTTGCTTTCATTTATTCTTTTTAAGCATATTGTACTTATTGCTGAACAATATTTATAACAAAGACTGAAAATATTCCTAGTAAATGAAGACATTTTAGTGAATGGATTAATTATTGCCATTGTGTTATTTTATAAAATTGAAAAAAAAAACTTTTAATGATAGACATTTGCTGGGGATCATTATAACGTACACAAAGTTTGTATCTGCAAATACACTTTGTTTTTTGTCTCCAAGTCAGAACTTTTCTGTCTGTCAATCACAGAGGCAGCTATTACTGGTGGTAACAAGTCTGACCATTCACAATCCACATGTCCACAATGCATGCTCTCATTGTTGCTGCAAAGTTTTTGCATTATTCACATGATTGCATGTGTCAGTAACTTTGGGAAAAAGTTCAGCAATGGCTTGAATTTCTTTTGATATTTTCCTTTTTTCAGTCTTTGTGTTTTTTCATCAGTCATTTTTTTATTTTTTAACACTCTTACACAATATTTCTAGGTGCCAGAACCGTGATCAGTACTCTGGCTTATGGTAAACACTTTACCCATTATACACATCCTGTGCCTGTCCAATACAGACACAATTCTTGAATCCTCTCGACACATGGATCTCTGATCGGTGATGTGGTGCCCAAACTGTGCTGAAAGGAGTGTTTGCTCCACTTGTTTTGGAATGGAATTGAAGGGGGAAAAATATTTTTAGGGGTAAATTTTTAAATGCTTTCCAGTGTTAAATGCTATTGTCCTCAGGAATATATTTTAAAAGATTTGGATAAATGAATGAATGAATTAAAAACAATATAATCTGGCCCCATTTTTAATTTGGGGCAATACATTGTTTAAATTACTTCAAATCAGAGGAATGCTTATGTAAACATTATTTTATTGTATTAAACATCAAGAATATATTGTGTAATGAGCTGTGTGGTTCTTTTTTGTCACTTCATCTTGCACATCTATGAGTCCATAAAGAGAACACTGACAGACAGTTTTTGCACTGTGCAAATGAGAGATGCATGAAATGTAAGACAGTCAATCAAAGACAATAAATATCACTTAAATATTGTAGGCCCACTTGAAGATAAAACAACTTAAGGCTTATGGTAGTGATCAAAAGAGTACTTGAAATTGCTACTCAAGTATCAGAAGTATGACTTTGCTGATATTTTACATAAGTAGAAGTACTTCTTTAAAGATATACTTAGGTAAAAGTAAAAAGTAGCTCAAAAGTTTAGTTACTTTTTAGAAATGGTAAATTGACAGATGTTACCTTTTGCATGCAATTCTAAAAGGACGAGTACAAAGTTCAAGCTACATTTTTTAATGGAAATTTGGAAATTACAAAAAAAGTAAAGCAAAGTAAGTAAAGGCAAAGTAAGGCTAAGATTCCTTTTCTCATCTCTGCTTACCGACTGTTCACTGTTGCAGGCCCCACTACAGGGCAACAAAATTTGTGCCCTGCAGTGTAGGTGATTTAAAATGTAGTGAAATACAATACCTCGGCAAAAATGCATTTAAATAGAAGTTAAATTTCTGACTTTAAAAAATAATCAATAAAGAACAAGTACACAAAAAGCTACTGAGTTGCAGTAACATGAGTAAATGTAATTAGTGTCTTCCACCCCTGCCCTGCAGTGTCCAAAGCCGATGTTTTGCTGTCATGTCAGAATGTCAGGCCAAGCAGCAAATGCGCATGCCCCAGACCGCAGCGCATTCCTGGCCATCTGTAGCTTGTCCTTCCTGCCTCCGAGGCTTTTCTGCCCCGCCTCAGAGGGTTGGAGCCGATCTGGAGGCATCGCATATCTGAAGAGGCTTCCAGTTAGTCCCTTGGTTGTCGTGACCGGGGCATACCGCCTGATAGAGGTTGTCAGTGAAGGTGCCAGCGCAGAAGCAATGAAGGGGAGTCATGGTGTCAGCCCCCAGAAAGCACACCAAACCCCCTGGGAAGCTGCAATACACCCCGATGCGAGTGAACTGCTTGCCTGCCACAAGGGGCAGCTCGTGTGCGACGCCGCCGTGCCAGGCCGTGTAGTCTCCACTGAAGTATTCCACACACCATGAGTCCCTGCTGCGGCCCAGCCAGCAGTCCTCCTCGCGGCCTTTTCGTGGGATGCTGGGGTAGGTGAGACCCAGCTCCCAGTAGGTCTTCCCACTCACGTCCACCTCCCAGTAATGGCGGCCCTCGATGAAGCCCTGTCGGCTGACTACATTTAGGGTGGTGTCAAAGCGGGAAGGCATCTCAGGGACGTCCTGCCAGGTGTCTGTGTAGGTGGCCAAGTCGCCTTTGGGGGAGATCATCAGCTTGGGATGGGCAGTGTCGGGGTCAAGGACAACATCTGCAGCATCTGAATAAAACACAATGGATCAATTTTATGTTTTTCCTAGAAAAGATGAAAATATGACGAGCATGGTTCAAATCCAGTGGGAAAGACGATGCATGTCTTGCCCATTGGATTCCAGATTATATGTGAGGTTGCCATGTTTTCCCTACAGCAAATTCAGTAAAAAATCAGAGAAGTACTCAAGAGAAACAAGAACAACATTCACTGCATTGTATTACACGTTCACCTACATGTACCCCTTTAGGGGTAATTTGTAATTTGCCTTGCTCAGGACAGGAACAACTCTATTTGACATGTCAATCTCCCTGTGCCCCTGGCTGAACTCACAGCTCTGAAACAGCTTCTTGGTGACAGGGACCTGGGATCTGATGAACAGCAGCAGATTGATGGTCAGACTGAGAAGTTGTTCATTCTTGAACTCGTCCATCTGAATCAGGTCAGGGTCAGTCAGCTTCAGTGTCTCAGTAATTCTAAGTACAGAAAATCAAAGGGTTTGGAGTTGATATTTTACACAGGGGTCCGACAGACATGGAAAAGTGAAGGAATTTGGAGAACAAGATTAACCAAAAAGTTTTAGACCTGTGGAAATCTTTTATCAGATGACCAGTTGTTACTCTAATTCCTTTCTGAGGGTACATAACTGTCAAATTGTATCTGAAAGTAGACCTAATATGTTCAAATCAGCTATTAAACAAAAATGAAACAACATAGATGCTTACAAATTGTGGTGATGGAACTTCTGTGTCTTTAAGTGTACTGATACATGATATGAACATATGTTTAAAATGTGTTTGTTTACAAAATGCACAAACAACCTCATTCAAACAGATAAGGAAGTGTTCACTGTATGGCCATTTTCAGTAAGTGAAGAAGTGGCTAAAAGAAATAAACAAACAGGTCTCGATAGCAACAGCTTCCCATTGGTATTTCCCGACTGTTGCCAGTAAAATGATTCTGCCCGTAATAGTCTGATTCACCAACATACCTAACTTGTTACCTAACTTCTCAAATGGCACTGTTGGGTATTCCCCTCACATCACAAAACACCCAGTTCTGATAATCACTAAAGGAACAGATTTCTTATCTATCAATGGAATTTGTAGTTGCTTAAACTACAAATTCCTGGAAGTGCACAGTTTTTATTTTCTTAAGTTTTAACAGCTTCACATTTGTCGCTCCTTGCATGACAATGAGGCTTGTCAGGAACAATAGGTTCATCTCTAACGTGGTGGGGGTTTTGTGTGTGTAGAAATTCATGAAATGTAATGACGCAGTGGCAGTAAAAAGATCTTGAAAAAGATCTAGGAAACAGGACCATTACCTACTTATGCAAACATACCTTTTTTCTGTTTCAGCACTCTATATAAGGCATAGAAAAAATACATAGTAGTTAGAGAGTTCAGGCATAAAAATGACTGTACATGTTCCATAAAAGCTTTTGGAATGTTGTCATATGGGATCAAAACTGTCCTTGTGATTACCTCAATGTCAGTTTGTTGTGTGTCCTTCTTCGCCTGGGCACTGATGTTGGCCAGCTCTTGGTCCAGTTCCTGGGTGAGGTGGTAGCAGTCTTCAATCCTCTCCTCCACCAGCTTCTCTGTGGCCTCGTGCTCCAGATCTAACTGGGTCAGTGTGATCCGTAGGTCCTCATCCAGAACCCTCTTCATGTCATCATACTTTTTCTTGATCTTTTCTTTCAGTGCATTGGTCTTTTTCTGAAGTTAGGGAGGCAAGGGAGTGGAGAGTATATATAAGTGTTGGACTTCTATGTAAGACTGGATTTAGACTAAAGATTGAAGAAAGGACATCGTGAGACACTGGAAGTTGAGGAGGGGAAACCCATTTTTGATCTGCATCCCAAGTTATTTCTTATTAGAATTTCTTATTAGAAGTATTTCTGGATTATCCTTCCTGGCCAACTAATGGACAAGATGAATGAAGATGGCATTTCATTTATTCCACGGTGCACACCCAGCACTTTCATTCTTTGTTTAACATGTTTCAACATGTTCACATTTGAACATTACAAACATGTAGATTAGTAATGACAATGCGCAGGGAATTTACCATGTTCATTCCCTCATCTACGGAAGCTACAGTACATTTGTGGAGTGCTTGGTATTTGGTAATATTAATTGGAGTGTTGTACACCTTAAAGCAATAATCTTATAAATACAATCACCAACTATAACAACATGCTAGCTTAAAATCATATAGACAGATTTTCCCACTCTTTCAGACAGTGAATCACATGGTTGGAGACGGAATATTCACACATTAAATTTTATAAAATTTTGGTCCAGGGATCCCATTTGAGATTTTTGTCCCTGCACTGAATTGTACAACTATCTATGCTAAACCTTTTCAGGTAGTTGTGAATGAGACCTATGATTCCACTAGTTATAATGCATGCTCTAATTGAGATTACAAATAGTAGTGGAATTAAACTATTTCCTAGTTTCCCATGGAACCCAGTGGGTCCCCAGCTTCACAATGATAACTACTAATCTAATCTGAATGAGCATACCAGTTACAGCATCTCAGAAAGGGATATTAACACAATGCAGTGTCTAGGGTTTGAAAAGAGTCGGGCATTAAACAAAAAACCCTGAGTCAGCGGCAGTTCTGTGGGCGAAAATGCCTTTTTGATGCAAGAGGTCAGAAAGATGCCAAGACAGGCAGACCACAAGTATGCAAATAACAGCTCAGTATAACAGAAATGTATAGAGGGCCAATTGAAGAGTGAAAAAGTGTGAAAAAGTGTATTTGGTGAATCTCAGTTTCTAGGAATAATGTGCGATGGAACAAAGCCTGAATCATCTCAAGATGGTTTCAGTGGGAATATGGCAGCGAATGAAAAAAAACAAAACGTTTTGCACACCTGTGAGGCTGTCTTAGAAACACTGACATCCATAAAAATAGACTTCACACCTCATCAAGTGCTTACAGGCCTTGACTGTAATGTAATCCCCTAATAAATTGATGTTTTTATGTGCCAGTGCAGACAGTGTACAGGTGTTTCCCCTATTTTTAGGAACAGTGACTATAGTTCATACTCATGGCATACACAGTCAGAGGATCTTAACACAATAGAGCACCTTTGGGACGAAATGGAAAATAATGTTTGCAGCATGATCTGCAGAAACCACATGACATTGTTGGCTCAGCGTAAACCAGGAACGCAAGACTTGTGGAACATGTCGAGCACCTTGTTAAATCCATGCATGGGTGCTACCTGACACTGGCTATCTTAGGACTTTGAGGGGTGTAGCATCTAATGACATCAAATTGAGTATTTCCACCACGTGGTCCTTCCATGAATGATTTTGGAGATGTACAAGGTAGGCCGATGGAAAAAGGGAGGTGGGAAACACATGTAGAAGTCCAACAATATCATTGACTTACTGTTATCTCCACCTGCTTGGCCGCCAGTTTCTTCATCCTGTAGGCAATGGAATCTCTTTGTCTCTGCAGGTGTTGTTGATGTTTCAGAAACATTTCCTTTGAGACGTACACAAACACAAAAAAAATTAAGATGACCAAAAGAAACAGATCGAGAACTGTAGATAAAAGGGGGACTATGGGTATTGGGTCCTCACTGTCATTAGGAGGTTCTCTTAAGGGACCAGAGGGGAAGTGCTTACTTGAGTTTTGTCTGTCATTTGCCGTTCGTTCATTCCTCCTTGCATTACAGTCTTCAGTTTCCTCCCGTTACTTCCAGTCACCAATGAAGCCCCAGCACCCAGAGCTTTTATAGTGCTGCCTCAGATGCCAAGCCTTTATTGTCGGGGAGGGCTAAGGGTGGTCTTGTGATCTCTGTGATGCCCCTCACCCTCCACCTCTACAGTCTGGGTGCTCTGAGAAGTATGCGCCTTGTGCCATTAATGGAACAGAGACTGTCAATCTAAGACAAGGAGACAAGGGAAACAAGGCGGTAGGTTGTGAAGTAGTAGTGGACTGGGACTGCAAGACAGACAGGCACGTTGCCAGAACAGTTACTCAATGTCCTGCTAAACAAGAGACCCAAGAGAGCGCTATTTATTCTTGGCTTTGACCTTGATGTGTGTTTGTGTGTGTATTTGTGTAGGTTTGTGACCTATATGCACACTTATGGAAGTTTGTGAGACACCGATGGCGCACAGATGTTTTTTGTGCTCTTGGAAAGTTCATGAACACTTCTTTTGTTCTCATTTGTGTATTGAGGAAGAAGAGTGACTCTTGTGCCTTCATGCTTAGGAAGTAAAATTAGTCTCAGCCCACGCCTGTTTTAAGTGCTGGCCATGACCCTGTCAGGCCTTTTACACGTATAGCACAAATGGTTAGTGCATATATACAAGTGGGTAAATGTCAAATGCATCAAAAGTAGGTGCTCCTTTAACTCCACTCAGCCTAATGACTAACATTATCCTGGCCCATTTCTCATCAGAGGACATACATGAAGTGGCAGGTAATTTGCCTCTACAAACTGAAACATAGCTTATGGAGTATATGACTCTGGCTCGGCCTATAAATCAAACTCTAATCACTCTTATATCCTCCAACCTCCAGAAACTTTTGTTGAACTCGTTTGCTCTTCTCAACCACCCTCCACCTACTACTCCCTCCTCTTATTCTACCAAAGAGCTCGTAACCTACTTCGAGAGGAAGGTTAATGACATCCTGTGCTCCTTCTCCCAGCTACCTTGTTGCTCTTCCTATAATAAAGAGACACTTAATTACCTTTTCTTCTATTTTTACTGTAACTCTCCCCATATCGCCCTATGAAATTCTAAAACTCCTCCAACAGACCATGGGCAGATGGGAAAAATAAGTGAAAACCAAACAATAGATGAATATCAAGTCCCCAGTAAAGGGCAGAGCCTCTCTGTCTTTAGAGCAGCTTCAATACTTCAGGCTCATCCTGATCTGCTGTAATGGGATATTGCACCTAGTCGTCAAGAGGTAAAGCTTCCAGTTCTTTGAAAAATCAAGGTGGAAATGGCCTCATACGGTATTTCCTGGCCATTATACAACCATGCAAAACAATCATCAACCTCCAAGAGCTGGCAGCAGATGCTGTGGATTGAAGATATCCATGGTTACTTTGAAGTTTATTTTAGATTTTTTTCCTCCTCTACAGTCATTCCTCTTTTTAAAGAATGACTGACATGATCTTAAAATGTACATGCATTCCCCTTTTCTTTTCTCCCTTAAAACTCTATGTGGCTCTAACAAAGTCTCACTGCCTCTCACAGAACAGCCTGTTGGATCCTGAGATGGTCCATTCTTCTTGGACTGCAATCCTTCCTGCTGCTTCCTGCTGCAGAATATTGCAGCCTGCCTCATCTTCAGCCTCCCTGCAGCCCTCAGATCACGGTCTAGTCATTCATGAATGCTCAGTATTTGCCTCTTCCGGTAACTTGGCCCTCCCTTCTTTTCACCTGCCTCGTCATCAGTCCACCCAGTGCCGGTCCTCATCCCTGGTTCAACAATGGTGGAATATTTTTTTTCACACACCCAGAGAACAGGAGTCATTCCCTGTCTTTCGTCATAGGCTGAAACCTATCAGCAGAAAGTACCTGACCTTACCTTCCCACTGAGTCACTTCCTCTTTTCCTTTTCACTCTAATTCAAACAAAACATCATTTTTTTAGCATTTTGAGGTCAAATGAAAATTACCAGGTAAGTTGCTTGTAAATTTAGGTGATGTAGGAATGAAAGTAATGTCATCGTTGTCTGGTGAAAACCTTGTACGTCCACATTATCAGGAACTAAGAAAACCAGCCTTGTTTTCAGTTTGATCATCATGGATTTTTGCATTTATCCATTGGGTTCTGAAAGGATTTAATAAGTCCAAAGGTGGGAGAATTTTCTCAGGTTATAGAGAATCATGTAATTCTTTAACTGTACTTATGAGGTTTTCACATGACATCAGCAGTCAGCTAAATTTCAGAAATGTAAAAAATGAAATGAATGAGTTTTAAAAGGTGGAGTTTCCCTAAGGAAAGCGGTCTGGGATCCTGCACTTAAACAGCACAGGAGATAGACTGTAAAATCAATTCAAGCAAGGAACCAGAAATTCCACTTTGCATTAGGATTACCTCTTTGCGGTGTTTGCCAGGGACAGGAAAAACATTCTGCTTCCTGATGTAGCAACACTTCACAAAAGAGAACAAGCTGAGCAGGATCTCCTCACAAGTGCTCCACAGGTAAGCACGTTAATTTTTCTTGCCAGTTTAGATGTGCTCTTAAATTTGTTGGTATTATTCAGTGTTCATTTTTTTATTCTCCCACTCTCACAAAGTTTTTTATTAATTTATTAGACAAACCATGCTCTCTTATCACTAGCTATGAAAGAAAGTAATAATTGTTCAATTATACAAGCTTAACTACGTTTGAGCAAATGCATGATATGACTATAATTTATATAAAATGATTTATATAATAATGTGACCAATGAGACCATGACTATGCTGAATAATACATTCTCATGCATGTGAAAGCAACTCTTCTGGTTGTGAATAGTGCTTTATATTAAGCTCTGTTTCCACTGAGGGATGAGTCTATTTTTAATCCAAAAATGTATAATCTACACACTCAATAAAAAAAAATGCTCCGAAAATTTGATGACAAATTGTTTTTTGATTGTTATTGCCCTATCTGTGCAGCACCTGAGGCTCTGATTGGATGTGCATGCTCTATTTCTTTTACTGTTGATGAGTCTATTTTTAAGCCCTGCATTGTTGGTTTAAAAGTTTAACCATTCACTTTCTGATTTTTTTTTACTGTTTTGAAGAGACAAGGCCTAAAAATTTTTTTTTTTTTTCAGTTGTTTTTCAAGGGTGTCACAATGCTCAAGAACCAGAAGTCCACAGGTAGTATATCACATCTGGCAATCTCTTTGTGCATATCTCTGTTTGTTATTGTGTCTTGGTATTCGGTGTCACATATGTTCACTAAGTCGATAAGAAAATATTTGTTTTGACTTAATCAGGTCACGTATAAGAGTCAACAGACAAAGAAACCTGGAATGGATTTCTGTACCAGTTGAACAATTTCATTAACAATTAACAATTTAAGAGTCCATAAATAGTTAAAGTTTACTCATTTCCTTGTGCATGCTATGTCCTCTTAACATTTTAATGTTTCTTTTATTTTGGCTTCTTTCATACTGTTCATTTCCCCTGTAAAGATGCTGCTGCTTTCCTCATACACACCCATATAAATAAACACAGCAGAGATGTAAGAGAAGATTTAAAAAAACAAAAAAACAAACAAACAATGGATTTCTTTTTTCCAGCCGGAACTGCTGTGTTTTATAAACCAGTTGGAGTTGTAACAGAGATGAGAGCTGGATACCTGTACAAGTCTCCTCCCTCAAGACGGTTGAAGGCAGAGGTGAGCTTTATAAAGCTGCCACAATGAATGCCACATGAATACTGTACATATTTATTCATGCCTTTGTTGCTTTGTACTCCTTTTATTATTTCTGGCTCATGCATTCTCCCACAGAAATCATGGAAGAGGCGTTATTTTGTGCTGTTCAAAATAAATGAGCAGGAACATCAGCTCAAGTACTTCAGGAGTGCAGATGAGAGGGACAGGCCACTGGGGGGGATAGACCTGGCACAGTATGTTCTCACCTGAAATTTCTATGTTAAAGAGGCAGTTCACTGCTTTCTAAGTCATCCTACTTACAGTGCCAAGCATATAAACCAACATACCATCTAAAAATGTGTTTTCCCAGCAACATCCCTCCACAAGTCTCTGGATATGATGTTATTTTTTCCATTTCATTGGATGTTTCCTTTTGTCAGGATCTCATTGATGTTTTTAAGCCCGCAAAACCACCCAAAGTGGGCATGGATCCAGAAGAGCTTCAAGTGCTCGCCCTCCTGCGTGCTCTACATCAAGGTTGCCGAGCGAGACTACTTCCTGGTTGGAGAGAACAGGTCAGTCATCTGGTATTTATGGCCAGGATAAATCATTGCGATGGAATTTATTGCCTCGTCACCAGCCTCGATGCATTGTATTACATTGCATAGCATAAACATCCCAGATGCACAGGTCACATTCACTGCAATGCCACTTCACTGTTACTGTGTATAGACAACTTGAGAGCAGATCTTGATTATTATTATTATCACCGTTGACCGCTGACCGTTGTCCATCCTTTTAAAGTCTTAACATTTTTCATTAAAATTCATCAATGGAGTTTTGTGAAGTTTGTCAAACCTGGAGGAAAAAAATTATATTTCAATCACTTATCGTTTTTCTCTAACCTTTTATCATTCGGAATATGTACGGATACAACAATTGTAATTTGATATGACTATTATATTACTGGGAGATTGGATCTTAATCTTACAATGACAAAAAGTGCCAGATGCATGAATTGCATACATTTGATAGTAGGTTGTGCTGCAAGCAGGGTTTAGATTGAGCTTGAGCTTAGATTGACACTTTCATAATGCCTCATAAAACAGTGTAACACACACACACACACACACACACACACACACACACCTTCCCTTGTGCTATTTTCAGAGGTCTAACAATCAAAATGAAATTATGATGCTGCTTCCTTGTTTGGCAACAGGCAATCAACTGAAAATGGCTTCGGCTTCCGCTCTGCTCACTGTTGTAAATTATTGCTAAATGTCACTATTTCCACTTTATATTTGATGTGATTTTGAAATTGAATTTTAAATTGAATGTAATAACTATAAATTGTGGAGTCTGAAAATAAAGTTTGAAGCATGGCAAATAACCCCCATTTGTCCCTGCTGTCAGCGGCGAAGTGGACGAATGGTTCTCCAACCTATTTAATGCCCTGAAAAACCGACCACATAGAGTGCACAGTCCTGAGGTAAACTGACTTCATTTCAACACTATCTCTCTATCATGTGGTAATCAGACTACAACATGGCAAAAGAATGTTGTTGTGCTAATGGCAGACTGAGACACTAACACATTTATACTTTTAAATGAATAACATATTGGATGTACAGAAATGAAATCTTTATTGCAGTGTAATGTCATTGTATGAGTCAAGATCATTGACTCCCTCTCTCTCTCTCTGTCTCTCTCTCTCTCTCTCTGTTTTTATGCTAAAGGAGCTATCTTTTGAGCAGCCTGTGCACCCTGGGGTAAATATAAACAAATCTCTTCCTTCTCAGTGACTCTGTTTTGCCAATCACAGCCATCTACTGAACTGATAGTAACCATGCAAATGTTGATAATAACTAACAAGCCAGGAATAATCTACAACACAGTGAATGCCACAGCCAATTTGAACAGCTGCAATAATTAAAGCTTTTATCAGAAACGAGATTTATTGTATAAAACACTTGCAGAGTGAGGAAGCATAAATGGTTCTATTGGTAGGGTACTGTATTATTTACAAGTTATTCATTATCAGTAATGTCACATGACTACTTTCAATTATCTTGATTGCCACTAAAAATCCAGACTATGCAGCTAAAATGTTTACTGCAATTGCAAATTAATATGAATAATGTATTAATCTACAGTTGTAATCATTCATTGTTATCTCACAACAATCTAAAAGCCTTCCATCTAATTTCTCTCAGTGGCCATAATTTATCCAATAGCTCATCATTACCATTTTTGAAGTGTCTGTAATTTGGTTATTGTAATTTAGCAGTACCTACAACGGGTTTGTTATCATTGAACCATGCCTGTTATTAACCAGATCCATCTTTTATGACAGAGCCTCTGTCATATCATGCACCAAACTAGAAGTCTCTCTTTTCCCTGTGATAATAGGTCATTTCTCGCCCCATTCAAAAGAAGCCTCGTGCTGCCTCTGTGGCAGGAGAGGTGGGTCATAATTATGTAATCAGCAGTTGACAACCTTTAATAGTTCAGGAGCTAGGCTAAAGTTTTTAAATGAACACTCTCAACCTGACATCAGCTCAGTAATACACACTAATTGGAAATGTGCAAGCAATCCAGATTTTAGATTGTAATAAATCATGGAATGTCTTTATAGACACTGTGACCAGTTGAACTTATTATTTATTAAGTGAAACTATATGCTGATCAATTTGCCATTTTAGACAATATTCAGAAACGTAATCTGCCAGGTAACTCAGGGCCTCCATTTTCATAATTAACTGAGCTGTATTCAGTCATACAAGGACCCAAGTGGGGCGTCACTCAAAGGCAAAATTAAAAATCAGTAACTCTCAGTAAATAACCTCAATGACAGTGTCACCCATATCACAGTTTTGTGATATGAGTGACACTGTCATCATAAACTAATAAATCAGTCCTATTTTTGCGTAAGATCTTAAATAGAGTTGTAGTTATACTGACAAACACAACTTTACATCACACCTTTAACTATTAACTGTTATAGCTGTTAGTTATTTCTATTATTAGTTCTTAAAAGGTGCTTTCTTTTCTTTTTTTAGGCAGATGTGAAACTACGGTCCATGTCTGACCCGTCCCCACCCCAGTCAAATGGTTTATCTGAGATGAAGAGGGTACAACATCTTTGCCTTGATTGGATATTTCTAGTTGATTTGTAGTTTGCTAGTGGCCTTTTCTCCTATTGGTTGTACCTGTGGGCAGCATGAATACAGTCTACCCTGAACGCACAAAATTTTAGGGACTCTTTTCATAAAGTGCACTGATGAGGTGAACCTGGGTAAAAGTCTTTATCCCTTAATGATTTTACTTTTGAAATGCGGATCATGCAAAATCAGCTACAGCTCTATATCAGGAAGATGCCCCTAATATTTTGTGCATTCACAGTAGCTTAAATGAGGATAGTTTATTAAATATTGGCATCACAGATTCAGAGATTTTAGAGCGGTAGTTTTGCTGTTGCAAATTTCATGTTGTTTTCTGCTTGGCTGGCAGGTTGATCATTCAAATAGACCCTTATCAGAGCCAGTGAATCCAATTTATGACTATCCAAGGTCCTACTTAAAAAACCTACAGGTAAAGAATGGCACACGAACAAAAGCGACTCCATGATTTCAGCTTTAGGTACTAAGAGCAAATGAAGATGAAGTGGCTAATCAGTGGATCTGGATCATTAACAATTTATGAGTTAATCTAAATTATCTCCCACATTGTGATGTGCCGCTACTAATAAATCTTACTTGTGCTTTTTTAGAAAAGTGAGCAGGTACGGAGAAATGACGAAACCAGTGTGTATATGTGCATGGACGCAGTGTGAGTGTTCATTTCTGTCATGTATTATCATATGTGTGCTTTATGTGCTCATTTGATGTATTTGATAACTTCATCACTGGATCAAGAAACACCCTCTTGTGACTTTGACAGGGTGTGCTGCTACATGAACACATTTGTTTATTTGTTTTTGTACATTTATGCGTTACAGATATGAATCAATCATGCTGGGTGAACGTGCTGAACAACAGGCTCAAGAACCGTAAGTATGATTTACAGAGTGGTGCACATTCCTGAAAAATAAATAATGTTTCCTAATTGAGTTTTCAGTGGCATTTTAACCATCATTCGGCCTTTCAGTTTAATTGCATCACACTTTATCTTATTAATTGATTTATTATTTTTTTTAGTTGCTCTTTGTGCCTGATATTTGTGAAGGCAGTCATGTTAAATGTTTCTAGGCACAGTGCAGTTGAAGAGGCAACTGGTGGTACCCTAATGAGGTCTGTCACGCAAATCTATGACAGGATGAAGACGCCGATATCTCCACTGCCTGAGGAGACAACGACTGAAGAGAGGTACGACTCGCATCAGTCGCCGCTCATTGTCTTTTGTCCTCGGCGTGCTGTGGTTACTTATTGAAAGCACCATTCCATCTCTGACACTCCTCCCTCACACACTGGGCCGTGTGTATTTTTGACTTTTCACTTTGTCTGGTAGTGTCACTGCCCTGCACCCTTTTGTGCACCATGTTTTGTCAGTGTCCCAGATACTAAAATAGCTCACTCACCAAAACCACATTGGCTCAGACACCTCGATTGTCAACACTCATGGTGTTATTTTTATTGCAAGAAACTATTGACACTCCTGGACCAGTGAAGACGTAGGAATCCAACAAAGGCAGCTTAGATCCAGTTCAGCAAGTTGTCTGTTTCACTGACATTGATATCATGCAGGTTACAGGATTTTGTTGTTGCAACTAAATGGTGATGGTGCAAGTCTGCAGTTCAACTCATAAATTGAGCAGTAAAATAATCTAGATTAAAATAGTTTGTAACATGGCAAATGCACAGTAGAAAAAATGGTTAAAAAACTGAATTCATACAGTGCCAAGTAGCTAACGGTTGCACACCACATTACAGCAGCAATGGTAAGACTGGAAATATAATGCTGCATTTTATAGTAACACCAGCTAGTAGCACCAGCAAGTTACTTCCAGATGAAGGACTTTAAGATTATGAGGCATATCTGCAAAAATATTGGTCACTGTAATTTAAAAAAGCTTTGTAGAATACATATAAACAATGGTACTTGATATAAATGTTCAGCATTGATCATTTTTTTTGTGCATGTCAAGTATTTTCAAAAAACTTTTGATTGACATGAAAAACATCTTTCACCTGAACAAGAGGTCGATAACATCTCTGTGCAACCTACATTAAGAGTCATTCCTCATGTCATATCTATGATCAAAATAAGTTTGCTAATAAGCCCATGGAAATATATTGTGAAGCTGTTGTATGGTGTTTTTGTTGCTCACCAGTATCTATGCCTCTCATTCTGTTCTCTGAACTTGTCCTTAAAAATCAAGTTTAATCAGCACGATGTTTGTCAGATGTTATTTGTTTGTTATTGTTTGCTGCCTTATAAGCCACATAGCTCGCTGTAGTCACTGAAAACCCGTCTGGTGGCTTGGAAACTCTTGGCGAAAACATTAATCTTCACTAACCTCAGCCAACCTTGTGCACCTGCCTTTTCAGTAATTGCAGATAGTGTGTTTTGCTTAAGCAGTAGGTCACAAGAGGCCATGCTTTACAGCTATTTCAGACCAGCTCAGAGGCGCTGTTAGATATGATGCAAATCGGAGTGCCCAGAACCCTCAGCGCTGTTCAAAGTACTGCACTAATTAGATTATTTTATGAAAGCAGCACACTACGCTTGCATTGGTAAAGACAGAATGCCCTTGAGACTCTTTATACTGGGAATATGGAGATTTAGGTGATGCAACATGCACTGTAGTTGCACTCCGGATCACAAAGAATACTCCCTCAAGTGTTGCTGTTATAGGAAAAAAATACAGCTGGTGCTTGTAACAAACTGCACATAAAAAAAACATTTTTCAAGCAGCCGTCTGACTTTGACCTTTGACCTCATTGACACTGGCTTCATCTGCCATGTGAGAAATGTGAAAATGCAACATTGAAGTCTCTGTTCTTTTGTTTGGTTGATTGAATTCGTTGGCATATCATGCTTGTCTGGTACCTTGTCGTTGCTTTTTGCATGGTTTCACCCACTGTGCCACCACATTGGGAAAAAAATCCCTCTACAGTTGGCATGTGGGTCTAAACTGACTACTTTCTAAACACCCACTCGCAGAATTACAATTCCTCTTGCTCTCTGCTGTGATCTGGGGACTGTTTGCTTCTCTCATATAATTTTCATGAGTTTTGATAAAAATCTCAAGACATCTGGTGCCTTTTTTTATACCTGATAGAAAACTCCACTGGGTCCTGGTGCTGCTCCCATGCCCACTTCCTCATTTTTGTGAGCTAACACCCATTCAGTGTGCACAAACAACTCTTCTGTCCTTGGTGTATTGTTTGCTGTATATCTACTATTTTTCTTCTGGCTTCTGGTAAGTGTGCTCTCCTTACTCAGGGTCTGCTGTCATGCTGTTTGACTCTGAGTCATCTTGCACTGTTGCTCATGCACACTCAAGGGATCCTCTTTCTCTATGCTGTTTCATAGCTTTAGTGGATGTAAACAACATGCTGAGCCTCCTTTGGATGCTGCTGCCACAAATGACTGTGGTCTGTTCTCTCCAGTTGGTGGCCTTTCCTGGATCTTTTTTTTTTTTTTTTGTCAGGCTCCTTCTTTGAAAGTATACAAATTTTCCGACCTTGCACAATCAGTGATCCAATCTTTTATAAGCACAGGCTACAACTAAATATTTATGCTTTTAAAGGTTAATTCCACCCAAATGTTATCACATTTATGCTTATATTCAGCTTTCAGCTGGCCCATTCTGGCCCATGCCATTAGACCTGTATGGTTTACACTATGATTGTTGATTAACACCAGTAACAACAACAAAAAAGTAAAATGTACCTGTTTCATAGTTTTGTCTCCCAATAATAGGTACCCTATTTAGTTATTTATTGGAAATTAATGGTACAATAGTCTTGGTTGTGTAATATAAAACACATGAAACTTACTAACCCTCAAACAGCCATTAAAAAAACAGGTAGATAGAGGCCAACAATTCAAACTTTATCAAGGGGTTCATTTCACACCCCGCCTTAGGAGATGGGCCACCCAGTTTGACAGCCACTGCTCTAGATGTCTGCTGCTCTGTTCACAGCAGTCACTAAACAAATGTAGTTGAGACATGTACCAGGATCTGATGTTACTATCCCGTGTTCTGTTTGAGGAAATGGGGTTGGGTGAGAAAATCAGCCAACATCCTAAACTGTTGCTAAGTGTCAGAGATTCTCCAATAAATTGCTGAGGGTGAGCAGCTTTAATAGCTCCTGGTGTGAATATAATTAATTTGTTGTGCTTTTACAGAGTGGAAGAGAAAGACAGAGACTCAAAGGACCTGACAGACTTCAGCAGTAGCTCCAGTGAGAATGGGGCTAATTCTCCTGTGGAGATGCTAAGTGGACAGAATCGTGACAAACTAGAAAAGCAAAGCTCCACTGAAAGGTGAGATTCACAGTAATGTTTTGAGCTGACCCTGAATCTATATATATAAAAAAATGCTGCCAATGCTACCATTGCTTGTATCATTAGTACCTTGTGACATCTACAAGTACTGACCATTATTTAAAAAATATGTCCATGTTCAAGCTCTGGAGTTACTTAAGAGTTTTTTTTTCTGGTTTGTAAGTGTAGTTATCAGGGGATGTGATGACAAACTCAAGCAGAGATCCTGTAATACAGAAAGCAAATATGCACACTAATTCGACAGCTGCATTTACTTGAAAATAGGAAAGGATCACTGTTTTGAAATCCCCCACAGCGGGAGTCTTTCAAAGAATTATGTGTTATTCATGTTCTGCTGGGTTTAGCTGATACACTCTTGAATTTCATGTAAGCAGCTTATTAGGTTGGTTGAATAACTGAGAAAGCCAGAGACTATTTTGCTTGCAGAGAGAGAGAAAAAAGAAGAAAGTAGACAGCAGCATGATATAGTAAAGTATGAATGGTGGACATCAATATGTTTCTGGACCAATCAGATTGGTTTCTGGGGATTTCCAGAGGCAGACTGAGTCATAAAAAGGCAAAATACAAAAGACCTTAAGCCTTTTCAGGGCTGGCAGTGCCATTTTGCAGCACCTGACATGCTTGCATTGCATTGCATGTTTTAACCCATTTGGTGCAATTTATCCACATTTAATATTATCAAGCATACCTTTTTTGATGCTTGAATACATTTTTCCTATCTTTCCGAGCAGACATCAGCTTCCATTTATTTTAATACAGTATGAAAATCAACTTGCAGGAATTTCCTTTGGGAAGGTAATCCATTACATGTTACCCTGAACAGGTTTAGTTTTGTCAGTTACTTCATAATTGCATGTTAATTCATTTTAATGCTTCATTGAATTGAAAATTCAAACCCCTTCTGGTGCGTTTATATGCTGATGGGAATCAGGAATATCAGGAACGTCATAGTTAAAAAGAGTATTGCATTTTATTTGTCAGGTAAATCAAACCCAGAAGACAAACAGTAAGTAAAATATGGACATTGTGAAAAGGATAATATGGACTGGATGGCTTCTTGCTTTGAGAAAATTAAGATAGTCAAGTTAACTACCAAATAGGAATTTGTTTTTCTGATATATTAATGGTACTTAAAGGCACCATTCCTCTCTGTTGCACTAAGAAACTCAGACTGCAGAATGTGTCTCTCTGCCAGAAAATAGTCCCAAAGGAAAATAGTTTTTTTTCCAACTAAATTCAGCCATACATGGTTTCTTAACCCAGGCTCAAACGATAGCCAGAGCAGCAGAGGATTTCAAGGTAGATTTATACAAAAATGGAGAAACTGAGTACTCATTCAAAAATAAAAAAAAAATACACCGTGTGCTTTGGAAAATGGTAGTATTGTAAGGTATGCAGTGTAGAAAAACATGCAAAAATACTGGTATGATCCTTTTATGTCTAAGTAAACTGTAATGCCAGAATAAGGTCTGCAGCAGAGGATACTACAGGTCCTTATCTACACAGATGCACACAATTTGGACGAGAACAATGAAGACAAATTTTTGCCTAACCACCTTTTATATTTCTATCAAGCCTTGACGACATGGCCCCAGAGGAAAAAGACATTGAGGTCAGCCGCGCAGATTTGAAGAAACACCTGACGCTCATGGATGTGGATGGCAAACCATGGTATGTAGATGTGTTGCAATGCAAATCAGACAGATAAAGTGCTTAAATCTGGCCTGACTCGTTCCAAATAAAGTCACAACCAGTTCAGTTCAGGGAGATAACTACACGAGGATTAAAAGAACAAAGGAAAAATGTGGGGTCTCTCTTAAATTTTTTTTTATTACATTTAAAATCACACATTTTACTCAGCATATGCTTTTGAAGCACTGTAAATTGCTGCAGCAGCTTGTGTATGTCAACATTTTAGCTTGCACTTAGCTATGCAAATTACATGCATGCAAATTAGCTTTAAAGTTGCCACAGTTGCCTAATACTGCAGGATGAAGCTATGGATTGGGTAAAAAGAGAGAGTGAGTTGCATTTGTCTGTTTTGCAGTGTGTCTGGATGGACAGGCCAGCAGCAGACAGTGTGCCTGTTCCACAAAGGAGATCAGATTCTGGCCATCAATGACTTGCATACCAGCAGTGTGGAGGAGTTCAACTTGTATCACAGCAAGATACTCAAGAACCAGGTACGTTCTCGTTACACAGACATACACTAAGATAAAAATGCATACAAATTCAATGATATTTGCATTTGCATGGATATCTGTCTGTTTTTAAGTCCAAATATTTCTCTTTCCAGGTGAAACTGACCATATTGCGTCTACCTGGATGCCTGCCTCTGCACTCAACAAGCTGTGCCTGCAGTGACTGAACCGGCATAGAATCCTGAATGAGATAGCTGCTTCTACTGCACATCTGAGTGCGTTGAAATGACTCTGTAAGGCACTTCCTACATGTAGACAAGGTGATCATGCCGTGTATCGACCACTTTGGATAACAGACAGTATATTTCCAGGGCTGTGGCTTCTACTACCATTTGATCAACTGCCTTGTTGAGTTTGCTAGATTTTACACTCTTGAAGTCAAGTTAAAAATTCATTTTCATATAACAACATATACTGCATAAGAAGATAAAACATATTCGCCAAGTGCTCCTTGTGTAAACAGTGACTTGCAGTTTTGAGTATAACTGAATCCACTTGCCCATTGTTCTATTTGGGTAAAAGATTTGTTCATACCAAATAGCTGTGGGTAGCAAGAGGAAAGAAAATGAGAAGGGCAGCTCTTTGTGCAGGCCGATTCTTCCTCATACCTCCTGTGTGATGTGTAAAAAAAAACACCCTTATCATCCAACCTTCAGCAACCAATTGAAATGTGGCTGTAGGTAAAATGAAAGTCGTGTGCAGTAAATCATTGAAGTGTTAGGCACTTCACAACAGAGATGTAGTCTACAGTATATCAGAGTACGGAGAAGAGTTGCCTCCCTTTATGTGTCTTGTCAAGTGTCCACCTACACTAATCTTAGCTTGTTTTATGAATCGATGGCAAGTAAACAGAAGATGACGTGCACAGAAACATAAAGGAAGTGGAAATAGAGTGAGATATTAATTTGGAAGCTTTAACGACCCAGTACAAAACTATGAGGTAGTTTTAAGCATGTCTAGTAAAGTAGATTTGTACAGAATTGATCGGTCCAATATATGTAATAGCGTATTTGTACAAAGTAGAGTCAAAACAAAAATGTCCCGTCACGGTGAAGAGTTCTGGAACGGGGCACCTTTCCTGGTATTGAATTCATATTAACTTGAAACCAGCATGACAACATTCCTATCACCAAAAAAAAAAAAAAGTGTTCACTAAGTGGCTAAGAGAGCATGATAATAATGTGATGTTGTCATTCATCAGATATGATCACAACTTTGAACAAGGCGATTTGAAACTTTATTTTCCACTGTCGCCATGCAGATCGACATCCTCGATGACCCGTTCAAAATCCTCATGTTATGATTAGCACCGGCCTGATGTTTCTTTACACTAACCATACTCTGTGTGTATATTACAACTCATCAAAGAACAATTGAGTTGCATGACGAGTATGAGTGACATCATCCAGTATGGTGGTTCGTGCAGCTTACGAGAAATGCTGCGCGGAAATGACCCGGCAAACCATGCCTGGCTGATGAAACGTGCTTGAGAGCACGAATAGAATGCTTTTATGACAAACATATCGAAGTATCTCCACAATGTGAAGCCATTCATGCATGTGATAACTCACAAAAGAACATATGTACAGTATATCCAGATTTTAACTTCCCCCTACTTTCCTCTTGGGAACACATTCACGGTAATTGGGTGTGGATGGATAACAAAAGCCGAGGTGAAAGACTAGTATTCCACATTGTCCACACCTCAAGAGAGTCTGGCGAATTAATATGCAGATGGAACAGTGTTTCACCTTAGGCTATGTTTCACCTGTTTCTCAGTGATTTGAAAAACGACTAGTGTCTCAGGCACCAGTGTACACTGTGCTGAAATTTAGCTGTTATATAACTGAGGGTAGATGAAGACAGCGAGTCAAGAAATGAAGATTATTACAGCGCTTTTTTAAATTATGTCTAGTCACCAATATCCTCAGGGGACAAGGACAAAGTTTCCTTTAAAGCTTCAAACAAACATCAAATGACAATTTTCTGACGTCACTTTCAGTTGAAGCCTGTTCCCTTAAAGTCATACAACCCATTCCAAGATTAATAGTTTAAGATTTTTAATAGGGCTACTACATATGAACTTATTCACAACATTGGAATTTTTTTTCTTTCTGCAAATGGCCATTCTTAAACTGTGCTGCTCAAACTGTAAATACATTGTTAAAAATGTGTATCAAATTCATGTTATACAGGGATATTACATGTATACTTTGTTTATATGTGTTAATCATAAATAAATCTTACCAGATTTTTCTACAGTTAAAACACTGGTCTTTTTTTCATTATTCAGCAGATTAAAATTAAGGCATGTCAAGCAATATTTTTGTGTACAGGTTCACATAAACTATCACTGTAATTTTTTGTCCACTGTAGACATGAGGGAGAGTGCAGTAAAGTAAATATTATATATGTAATGAATTTAAGTTACTCAGCAGCTGTAAACGGATTTACTTATTTCCAAAGTGCACAGAATATGCAGTTAAACAGCCTATTTTAATTCACTTACTGCAACTTCTGGATTCACATCTTGCTGAAGGACACTTCAGCAGGGCCGGTGCTGTCATCTGGGCTTGAACCTGTCCCTCTTTACTTAACACACCCCCCTGCTGCCCAAAATGGACACAGAACACAGTGATCTATTTCCTAATCTTTGAAGGTTACAAAAGGATGCCACTTCATTTAAGGATTCATCTTGCTGTTCTTACGGTCTGGTATTTGATATCTTTTTGGTTATTCTTATGACAGTCTGGCTGACCTTTTCGGATGTAAACAACTCTCTTCCAAAATCAGACACCAAAGAATAAGACATGTCTCCTGACTAAATGAAAGAGGATTTTCAATAAGCCTCTGGTCCTAAACTTCAATCCAATTTCAGGTTGGCTAGACTCTAAGACATGTCATGCATGCTTAACAGGAGAATGTGGTACGGCATGCTTATTTGAAACGTCTGCCTTCCTGCAGGCAGAGATACTAATAAAAGGATTACTACATCAATTAGTGTCTTTGTAAAGTGGGTGATGAAATAAACCAGCGTGATCAACGAAAGAGGGGTGAGAAGCAGGTGTGCCAAAGGAGTGACAGAATTTTTGATTTGATAGACAGTGTCAGTACCCATTCAGTATGGAACATGCAGTTTAATGTATTGATTCATCAGCCTAACCAAAGCTCTCATTTGCATACATATTTTGAATTACAATTTGGAGAAATCATTTTGAAATGGTTTGATAGGTAAAAAAAACCTTTTCCATTTTCCATACCTAGCAAATAGCAATTTGCTGCCCCTGACCAGGACCGTGAGTGCACGCACACACACATACACAAAGAACCCACATGGCTCCATCTAACACCTTTCTTGGGAAAGAAACCCGGCAGTCATTTTGTGACAATTCTGTCTCAGCTGTTGTACCCTGTGGGGGCCGTGGTAAAAGACTCCAATCTCTAGGTCCTCATGTGGCCTTTCCTGCCGTCTTCAAGACAAAATACTGAAAAGAGCAGGACAGGTCCCTCTTTAAAAAGTTCATTTTCATGGCCAATATATAACGGTGCTATTTTTGTACTTTTGACTTCACTTCAAGTTCCTGCTCAGTAGCGTATTCTCTGAACTGGCACTGACGGGAAGAGCAAAGTTGACGGGAGGGAAGTCATGTATATTTGGTTCAGCTCTCAAGGAAATGGAACCTTGGTGGAACATGGTCCTCTACACTTCACTACATCTGAGAGTTGAACCAAAACACAAAAAATTAAGCTTTTATTTGCAAGTAAAAGCACCGGATTTTTTTTTTCTTAAAGTGACATGACAAAATAAAACTTGGAATATTTTAATTTTACCCTCTCAGAGAGAAAAAAAATGTGCAAACAGTTTAAATATTTAAAAACATTTATTGACAGGTTTCTTATAAATTTAAAATACAGTATGTACATTGATTAATAATAAAGCAGAGGTAGTCATGGCAGCCACAACAAAAGGTCCATTAATTCAGTGCTAACATAGTTTTGAATCAAACAGATCTAACCATAGTAATGCTGCATATATAACCTCAGATTATAACCATACAGTTAGCTTTCAGTTCAATTCAATTCAGCCCAATATGGAAAAAGCAGCTTTTCAGTTAAGTTGAGCTTGAATGGAGTTCATGATCAGTCCTTTCTCTGCACAGAAATACTTTTGTGAAAAGCTCAGTGGTCCGGGTTGTAAACAGTTTCAGTAAAAGCAATAAAATGGGTTTAGTGTTATCAGTCAAAAGTAATACAGTTAAATACTGAAGGATTTGTTCTTTTTGGTTTTCTTATACTGATTCAGAGCAGAAGTGATCATAAGGCCAGTTGCAAACATACTTAATTCACTGTCAAGTTTAAGATTTACGTTTAGTTTTGGCTTCC
>OMLF01010520.1:49920-65613 GCA_900302615.1 Holocentrus rufus
GGCTTCCGCGAGCCACTCGTTGAAACACTTCTCCATGGCCCGCCTACTCGCCCAGCTGCCAATGTTGACTGTGGGAATGATCTTGAGAGGCTGTAGCCACTGGACAAACCGCTTCATCTCCAGGAAGCTGCTGTGTTCGCTGTATGGGATTCCTGTCAGGAAAATGGAATAGTTTTTTGTTTGTTTGATGACTTGAGCCATAGCCCATGATCACTATTTAAGCAACCATCATCACTAAATATATAAAAATATAAACACTGGCATGATAAGTTTAACTGTAGCCATAGGGGACTCAATGTATCCATTTACTAAACCTTACAGTTGGAGCTCCTATTACACCACCAACATCTCACAGATCAACAAGATGTTGGGTAAGTCAGTGCATGTGACATCACTAAAGATAAAACAGGACCACACTCAAGAGCAGGGAAAATATTTAAATACACTTATATTAAAAGTAATGGCACACATGTCTGGGGTGGATTTAGCACTAAGAATTTCTTTAAGTTATTCATGATTACCATTTTTACCATTTTTATGTTTGAAGCTCATTTTCCACTGTTAGAGTAAACAGAGGTAAATTAATCTACCCCAAACTCCAAGATTTGGATAAATGACCAACCAATGGCTACATTTTAGCCGAAGGTCAGATATTTACAAAACTAACCAAAGCCAAAGATACTCTTCATTTTGTCATAACCCTAATCCATAATCCACATCCCAACACACAAGGCATCTCAAGTCTAGGTCATGATAATCTCAGCTGTTTATTAATGAGGGAGAGAAGTCCCTCAGGGGAGGGAGACAGGAGTGGTTTAGAGTGAGACACTGACAACTTAATTATACATCCATCTCTGCTAAACGGCTTTGGCAATCATTTCCCTAATTTTCCCCATTAAGATCAATCAAGTACATTAAAGTCAGGCAGACAAGACCTGGTTGAAAGCACAAAGCAGTGAAAGAGTTAGATGACTGATGCGTATCTGAAAATATAGAAAAGGCAATACGATAAGCCATGAGGCAAATCCTTACAAGAGAAACTAGATAACAATCACTTGGGACAAGTGCTATTGTAGAAAGCTGCTACTTCTCATTGGCTTCAATTCCACCCACTCCACAGATTTGGTGGGTGTTCTGGGTGAAAGTAGGCCTAGCCAAGAGTACAGTCATCAGTCATCCCACATGCTGAGAACAATATTATAGCAGCAGTAGCAGCAGCAGCATATGGCGGGGAAGAGAAAAGGAGACAATCGCAAAGCTGAGTGAGGGGGAGAGGGTGCAAACTGGCATGCAGCAGAGCGACACAAAATGCTGAGGAGGAGCAAGAAAGTGTGAATGTGTGTGAGTGTCAGTCAAAGCCTAGAACTGATGGTTGAGTACAGCCCAGATGGCAAATGCTGATGAACCATTCAGCAAATGGGACAACAGGAGGGAAAAAATAAATAAATAAATAAAATGGCAAAAAATAATGGCAAGTCATTGTCTGGCCTGTTAAAGCACTGTTGCTAAACAACAGACAATGTCATCAGCTGAAGACATTTCTAAAATGGCAGAACAGCTAAAATGGCAGGACGCCAGGGGTGAAATTCATCCTTTACCATCTAAAGCTATATGTTGAATGCCAGGCACGCAGTGTAAAGTGCTGCAGCCTGTGCCAGTCCATAGATAGTCTTGTCTTCTTAGATAAGCACCGTGAACCCTCATGATGCCACAATCTGACATGAACCATAAAAGGCATCAAGTGGACCTTTAATCCTACACTGCCAAAGCTCCTTTTACAATAACATTATTCACTGATGCATTATCGTATTACATGTGTGATGTATTCTGCACATGGTTAGGAGATTGGTTGCTTGCCATTATGCACCTCCAGCTCTTTGATAAAAACTTGAGCTTCCTACCAATGCGTTCTACAATTGGACACCCACTAACCTTTCTATTACTTCGTCATTCTGGAATGAGGGAGGGCAGTGCCTTCAGTGGAAGTGGGCAGTGCCTACAATGGAATGAAAGGTGCCTCACCACAGCACACCGGTTTGGCAGCTTGGCTCACACAGGCCCGCATGTGTACAGTGTCCAAGAAAGTGATACAGTCAACACCAAAATAGCATAAGAGAAGCCAAGTCTTGTTACTCTGGCAGTGGACGCTAATCAGCCCTCTAATTCAGTAGTGTTGCACTAACATGCCTAACAGTCCTTATCTCATATGATGCCAATATATTCTTCCATTACAAGTCCTCTTAAGTTTTGAGAGGGCCATTATCAATGGAAAGTCACCCAGACACGTGCAATAAGAAAGTGTTAAGTTTTGTTGAGAGGGCTTAAGTCCTTCAATATATGCAAACAACTCTGCATCTCCTGCTTATCCATAGTGTCTAATGCATTGTATTTTGCCAAAGCAAAAATCAAGAGAGAAGAGGAAGAAACAGTAAACAAACTGGTAGTTATGAGGAAAAGAAAAGTTTGAAGTGAAGCTCTGTCTTGGACACTGCCACCTGGATACAGGCTTCCTGCCACAATAGCTCATGTCTGAGCCAAACAGGGCGGGTGCTGAAGCCTGCTGCCCGCCCTGCCTCTATAAACTGCTCTATTGTTTTCCTCTGCTGTGATTCTCCGGACTATCCTGTAACATCAGTCTTGTCAGTTTTGATCTGCATTCATGCACATCAGCTACACTTATGAACCAGTTTATTCTTTGTGTCTCGTGACATTTACATGATACCTCCATTTGTAAAATTCAATCATGTGAATAACTTTAAATGCATGCCTGTAAAACAAAAGGCTTACAATCCATTGCAAATACACCAGGAGGCTCTTCTCCCCTCCAACAGATGTAGCCTATGTCTACAACATTCTCTTCATTCTTTGCCCTACTAACCTCAAACCAACCTGAACATGATTCATACCATGGTTTGTTCATTTGTTCTCTCTCTCTTCTTCTCCTTGCCAAAAGAGGGAGCCACAGGCTCAATATTACAGCGTGGGAAACATTCAAGTTTTGGCACAGGAACTGGAGCTCTTGTAAAGCAGATTCAGCAGTGTGTGCCAAGGCAACGTTCAAGATTATCATTTTAAATTATGTATTAACATTTGTACTTTTGGTCATGTTTATCTCATCAACGGAGAAAAGAATAAAAATAAAACCACTATTTGGGCATTTAAAGGCCCTAAAACTTCCATCCCAGTGAGAAAGCCTTCACCTGCTGCAGAATGGCAGTAATTTTCGTTACTGCTGCAGATCCTAATTCATACTCCAGAGACATGAGAGATATGACTGATGAAAACACACTGTTGTCCATTTCTCTCCTCTCACTCAGACTCGTCTTTTCAGGCCTTACCAGACTACTCACAAATTCACATCGCAACAGGAACAAACGTATCAACAAAATAAGCCATCCATTTAATTCCCTCTGACAAGAAGCTGTGCTAAATGTAAAGAGAACCAATGAAAAATAAGTCCATACCATAGATGGAGATGTTGCCACTAGTCTGGGGTTGAATGTCTTCCACTGATTCCACCTGCTGACTGAAGGTCCAGCCTGTGGGCTTGAAGGCCACCAGCTGCTCATACTGTCCTGAGAATCTGCGCAGGTGATCCTCCAGTTTCTGAAGATGAGAGGGGGGGTGTAGGGGGGTGGTTAGACCGGGGGTAATTAGGATTTTACTTTCAAACATTCAAATGGAGCTATATTGTACTTTTCTGACACTGATGGGCTGAAATATTTCTAAAATGTCATCATGGACCCAGATAAGTCAATTTATGAAGATCTGCAAAAGTACTATAATTGAACACTTAGATCAGAACAAAAAAGCAAGTACACACTTATAATCCACTGAGTAGATACACTGACTGCAAGTTCTGAGCTCACAGGATCAATAGGTTACTAGAAACACTGCAGGCTTCATCCTCAGACATCCATGACCCTAATTACTCTCACAACACAATCGATTATTTAAAAAAAAAAAAAAATCCCTGATTGAGACACTTGGACTTAAAGCCTTTAAAAGGTTAAATAAGTAAACACTGTGCTGGGGGACAATATTGCTTTTAATCATTTGCCTTGTAAACTAAGATTAAGTCCTTTGTGTTTTGACTAGCCAACATCGTGACATTATAAGTGAGTTAGTGTTTCATTGAATCAATAAACCAGTTAAACAGCCAGTTTGCTTGATTAAAAACAGACTTATTGCAAACACGTAGCCTAAATGTTTGGCATGATACAAACAAATCTGTGAAGTCGTCTTTTGAATACATTTCAAGGTGTGTCTCCTATTTAGGAGTGGATCTGCGTGATGAAACTGCCCAAGCTCTTTTGTCCAAGGGTCTCAATTACGAAGCCTTAAAACTTCATTTTTTCCTCCCCAGTCAGCTTTTCTGTGGCTAATAATGCATCTAGCTTATATTACGCCAGCACTAGGACTTATCTGCAGTACTACAGATGGCTATTTTAAATGCTTTAGTCCTGTCAGGGAGACACTGTGCTTGGTCATCATAATTAGCATTTACGGTTTAAACTGCTGTCCTTGATACTTGCATATGCATAGACCATAAGCAGAATAGGATACTGCTGTTTATGCACACCGAAAATAAACTGCTAAGTCAAGCAGTCATTCCGTTTGAGATAAAATGATCATGGTAAAACATTTAAAACAAGGAGGAAAGGCAGGGAACGCCGTTTGAAAATTGTAGGTGGCTATATTAGCCAATTTGCCCAAATGTGGTATCTGCTCGGACAAAAAAAAATCTCAGAAAACCTTTTCCCCACCTATGATATGAACTGGTTAGACTTCTCATGCAGTTTATTATTTGAGCACATGATCACATATGGAGTGCATAAATCCAGAATCTGCCCGAGGGAGTAAGTGGCAGTTGTTTGCTACAACAAAAGTTACAGCTGTTTTATGACTCATCTTTGGTGTGCTGAGTTGAGCAAACAATGTCTTATAAATAAATGGATTAATAGCAGAATTTGTTTGACAAAATACTCCTTGGTGGTCCAGAGAACCACAATAAATAATGATCATTTAAAACAAGGTGATGGGAAATTGAACAGCAGTTCCTACTTTGAAGCTGAGCTGCATCATGGGCAGTACGTGGACCCGGGCTGCCTTCCAGTCGGTGGTTATAAGTTGTCTGATTTGCTCAGACTCCAGACAGCACATGGTGTTGTATTTGTCTCGAGAGAGGCACACTTTGCTCCCCAGCACCTCTGCTAATGCTACAATTGAAGCAGACAAAGGGATAGTGTAAAACCAGAGCAGGAGTTCAGCAGCCTTCAACTGTAACAGCACTGCTTCCATTGGAAAAGTCTATCAACACTGTGGAAATTGCAGAACCTTTATTTTCCATCTACAAGCCTAACTCAACAACAATCTATTAATTTCTCTATAATTCATGAATCATAACAAATTTAGGTTGGGGCATGAAGAACTACTAGCCAAACAATCTGCACTGATATAACATCACACTTTGTTAGCGCTGCTGAATGCTATCTCTGCTGAACATATTATGTTCTGCAGAGGTCACATGAGTGTGAGGAGAAATTAATCTGTTAAACTGTTGAATAGCCCAAAAGTGTTTGGAGTGCAGTGTATTCGATTCACTGTCCTTCACATGCTGTAAGAGTACAATTATCCACAAAGAATAAACAGAGCAAACAGGCTGTGGTGACCAATGTGCTTCATCCAGTTACATCGGCCTGTTTTTCCACCAAGTTCTATACACCATAACCCTCTGTGAGGACAAACATGGTTGTACAGTGTTTTCATACAAGGAAGCAGACAAGACTATTCATTTAGAGGACTGTGAACATCAAATGGAGAGCATGACATACACTGAAAGGCTCTATTCTTGAAGTAGACTAATCCACAAATTCTACACATCACTCCCATCTCAATAGAATATGTAGCCTAGTCTTAGTCTTTAAGAAATTTCCCTGCAGGGATCAATAAATTTTTCTGATTGAGTAAATCTGAATCTGAAAAATCTGATAATGCTACACAGTCATATGAGGGTACCACACAACACACTCATCTCATTGGGTCCACACAAAGACTCACATTCAATTTGTGTCCTACAGTCTGTACTGAGTGGTAGCACATTACAGTAATTAGTTACCAAGAAAGAAGTTAATTTTATTATCAGCCTACCTCAATATCGAGAATGAAGCTGAATTGTCCACAGTCCACTCCCATTCTGTTATTCAATTTCATCAATCAAGTAATCTTATTTAATGGATATGCGCTGAATTAGCTTAGATGAGAAGTGGTAGAAAAATTAATTTCTTCTGGGTAAAGTATTCCTGCTACTTTTGTTTTGTTGAGGAATAACTGCAATTTACATCTCAGCCATTAATTTTCCTGATCATTGTTTTTCCACATAACCATACAGCTGAGTTACCCTGGTTTCTGGAAGTGGGGACAGAAAAATCAATTTTTAGGTATAACAGAAAAGCAATACAAGTGGTATAATGAATGACTGCTCTCAAGGGGCACTAATATTACACCAGCACTATTACCTTTTTGAGTAACAAGCTTAACGCTGCGTGTGCTCTATACAACTGTGCACTTCTTTCGCATGGAAAAATCAGGTGACAATGTTTTCCCTGCTGTTGTTGCATTGTTAAAGGGAAAATACTCTACAAAAGCCCTAATTCTATGAGCATAATGCTTTCATTGATGCTGTTCGTGTGAGGTTGGAGCCCAGCAGAATCACACACAAACTCCCTTTAATAAAACAATCTTCAGTGTAGACCACAATGGGATGATAGGATATTCTGGTTTATGTAATATTCATGGTTGTGAACCTGCTCGGACTGCAGGCTGTGCCTTCTGCTGGCAGAGAAACACTTTCAGTGCTGAGTGAGGACAAATTATGCAGGAACTTCTCGCAATCCAAACACTCACCTAAGAAGACCTTCTCCTTTCCCACAGAGTAGGAGCCACAGACCACAAGAGTCCGTGGGTTAAGCGTCACCAGCTCAAACGCTGTGTTGGCTGCAAAGGTGATGACCTCTTGTTGTCGGGGGAACGTGTACTCAGGGCTGCAATAGCTAGAGGGATGAGAGTGAAGATTAAGGCATATATGCATGCATCTCCTGAGGCCTACTGCATGAGACATGAGTGTGCATGCACTTATCAAGCACTGCGTTTGAGTGGAGCAAGACATCAATGAGTGAGAGAGGATTGACAGGTACTAACGTGGTGTCCAGGTAAAGTGTCTGCACCCTGCAGCTGAGCAACTCAGGGTAGATCTCCATTGAGGGGTCAGCTCTGAAATCTCCTGTGTGGAGGACCGTCTGTCCATCAGGCAGGAAGAACAGCAGCATGGCAGCTCCTGGACAACTACGACACAGCAGACAGCCGAGGGAAACAGGAAGTGAGGGTGAAGACGAGACGACAAAGATCAGAACTTCAGCTGAATTAACTGTTGCCCTAATGCATAAATCACTAATACACAAGAATCTCAGTAAACTATTTTTTGCGATAAACTTGAGCTGACAGTTACTAAATACAGGTTTCACCTTAAAATTTCACGTTGGCAATATTTTCTTCAACGTACTCAAATGATTTCTTATCTAAGATCGATTTGTTTTTAATTACACAATTACATATTCTACTGCTTTTTAGATGTTACATTTCCTTTTTCTTGTTTTTTTCTGCCGTTATTCTATATAGTTATGAATTTTGTTGTATGTTTGTGTTTTTTTTAATTGATAAGAAATTTTAATACTATCAAGGTGGAGGCTTCTAATAAGCCCTTTGGGTTTTTTGCCTCTTCCTGCACTGTAGTTGCTGTACTTTTGGCATTTGTGTATTTTTTTTTAATTGTGCAAAATAAAATAAACTAAAACTAAACTAATTACTCTTCTGAGGTGCATAAATTGAGTACATATTGTCATAGGCAGTGTGCAAGTTGATGACCTTCAAAATCAAAATAAACTAAAAAGAAAACGCTTGTGGCCGTGGTCCACCACTGCGCGCTGCCAGTTTTATTCTAGGAATAAAGCACGGCAGGCAGGTAACTCACTGGTTGGCGTCCAGCAGGATGACCCTGACTCCCTCCACAGTGACAGGGGTGTTCATGGGCAGGATATGGACATACTCCTCTGCCACCTTCAGTTTGCTCTTCACCAGATTCCCTGTGATCTAAACAACAGAAGGCAGCTGTCAGTGAGCTCATCTCTCTGGTTTACTCACACTGATTCAGGAGCCTCTAAAGCCCAAGGACAACATAAGATAACTCATACAATGAACACAGTATAATTACTGCCCACTACCACATAAGATTTGAAAAACTTCTCATTACTTTCACTCAGTGATTCTGACCTTCAAACTTCTTGGGGCATATCCTGGTGTCGATGTTGATATTTTGCGACCAAAAGCCCACTAGAGTCCCCATAACTATTTTTAGCTCTGACCTAGACAGAACATTCACTCCACTGTTGGTACTGTAGGCGATGACCCATTTGATGGGAGAACTTACATCAAAATCAGGCTTGCTTTCACAAAATTTTTATTCTGGCCCAGAGCCTCACATCATGATTAATTGAGTTAAACTATCAACATGCATCTTCATATTTTAGTCATGAATATCCTTTCATAGATAAAAAAGAAAATTTAGGACAGATTACTTGATATATTCTACCAACTGAATTTCCTGGATATGTTTTGAGTGTCTTTCTTCAATGATATACACAAAGTCTTCAAAATTCAATCAGCATTCATAGGTACAAACCTCATTACTCTGGGTAAAAGCAGTGTAGTGAGATAAATGAATGAGGCATTTATTTTATGCATTCTGCCGGGGAAGATAGGTGAGGATGTTTTATGCAGTCATTGGATGCAACTAAATAGGATTTCTGAAGAAAAACATTTTGCCTTTAAAGAAGCACCAACACAGAAGCGGAAATCTTTTCCGTATTAGCCACCGTTGACTACTGAGAAGGCTCTCGAGGGACACTGCTTTTTGATTAGTTCCATAAAACTGTACACACATCTGTACTGGGAGATCCTTGCTGACATCACTGGGTGTATAAAAAAAGCTTTCCTCAAAATAGAATCAGCACCATAGCAGCATATTAGATCAGATGTAGAGATGAAATTCTAAAACCAACTGAGAGTTTGGTTTGCTAATTTGAACATCCCCTGATTTTATGGCTTGCTGATAGCACTTCTGTGCCTTGTGATGCATCCTACTGGAGTTCCACTGGTGTCCTCAATCAGTTTCACCAACAAGTTGATGTAACAAATTAAAGACACAATCTAGCGTAGTTATTATAACAATACTGCACATGTTTAAAATAAACAAATCTGTCTATATCTTGACTACTGGAAAATACTGTGATGTAGCTCAACATATGTCCAGCCAACACACAACCTCACATCACCAGAAAACATCAGTCACTAAACCAAGATAGACAATGAGTCAAAATACTAACAGCAAGTCCTACTGGTTCAAGCAAGTGCACTTTTGATGTGATGGAAGCCATACTGGAAGACATTAAGACTTACTTTGTTACAGTAGATGGGCAAGGCAGAGCGTTTGGTCAACCCTCCATAGTGATCTGAATGGAAATGTGTGAGGAAGTAGGCAGAGATGCCGTCGATCTCTCCATAACGGAAGGCGTCTACAGTGAACTTGGTTCCTTAAGAACAATGTCACAACAATATGTAGATTAGATCACAAAATATTTAGGAATAATGATTTTATATTCTCTGTAATAAGTCTCAAATTCAGACACTTGGGATGCTGCCTGCTATGCGTTACCAACACAATCACTTACTAACCTGGGATCTTCTTATAGAACGGACAACGTGGTGGTTCCTGTGGTTCTCCATCAGTGTTCCCTCTGTTCCACCTTCTTCTTCTCCATGTTCTGGTCCCACCTCGCCCTCCTTGTCCCTGAGCACTCACAGCATCACCATCATCTACGGTCCCTTTGTCATTTGAGGCATCTGCGGTTCTCTCAGTCTTGTTTTTCCTTTGCCTCTCTCCCCTCTGCCTTCTCTGTCGCACGTTCTCCCCAGCTGTAGGTCCATGGGCGGTGTTCAGTTCACTTGGCCCACTTTCAGCCTCTTCCACTTTCTCTTTGAGGGGCTTCAGCCCAAAAAACACCCCAATATCCGTCTGCTTCAGACAGGAGGCCTGACCTGCCTTGCTATGGCCCTTCCGAGGTGCCATGGTTTGAGATGTTGGGATGACGGCGGTTTGAGCTGAAAGTGTGCGGGGCTCCTCTGATTGAGCACTGCTGTCAACTAAGTTTTTGCAGTGCAAGTTGTTTGAACTCGAAAGGGTTTCTCGCAGACGCTCTAAAACAATGCTCTGTGGAGACTGAAAGCTAGTCGTACAGGGACTGACGGCATCTACTTCTTTTTCACTTGTGGAGTTGGGGATGTTTTGAGCAGCTGAAGAGGTAGCTGGTTGATTACTAGCTGCTAATGAGATAACAGACTCCAGCTGGGTATTGGAGAGAGCTGAAGCACTATGTTCCTTCACCTGCACATTACTGGCTTCAAGCTGATCAATGAAGCCACTGAGGAGCTCATCTTCACTTGAGAAACCATCACTGAATAGTGTCAATGAGTCCTCGTCCTCATTTTCAAATGCCCCAGTAGAAAAACAGGCTTTACTAGGTTCACCATCATTGATCTCGACTTCTGCAGGGAACTCAGAGAGAGGGGAATAAGATATTAAGGCATCACTGTAAGGAGAAAGTTCAGCTTTGACAAAACCCCCTTCAGAAGCTTGGTCTCCACTGTCTGCTTTAAGAGGAGTTGATGACAACTCTGTTTTACTTTCTTGGGAAGCACTGGTAGATTTTTGGCTTTTCACAGAGGGCGACCAACCTTTCTTTTTCTTAAAATCCTCAGGGCCAGGGGAGCGCAGCAACATGAGGCCATTTGTGAGTTTAGTAGGAGGTGTTCCACTGTGATTATTGACAGGGGAGGCACACTGACTGGACAGAGTAGAGAGATTGACAGCACTGTCCTGTGAACTCTCTAACAGAGAGCTGTCCATCTCACTGTTGACCAGTTCTGAGAGACAACCGAGGCCGGTCTCCCCACTGCTCTCGGCCTGCTGGGACAGACTGAGGAGGACAGTGTCATTGATTGCTCGACTGTGGGCCAGTAGTGTGTGGTTGTATCTCTTGTAATGGCTGGGAATGGTGGAAGAGCACCGGATACCATCAGGGCATTCTGCAGATGATGAAAAAATGTAATAGAAAAATGGAGAACACAGATTATCATGAACACAGGTCCTAAGAATGCATGCAATTTAACATGGATTGTACAGACATTCAAGAACTTAAGGCACTTTCAAGGGAATCATATAGTATAAACAACTAGGCCTACATACCAAGCATAGTTTCTGTTTGGCATCTAGTATATAAAACAATTGCCTTTGTACACCTTAATATTAAGTTACAGATGCATAGGAGAAGACAATAGACTGGCAAATAAAGAAAGAAAACCCTAGTTTAGCTAATCTGATTTAAGTGTCAGTATCTTTCTAACAAGGATGCAACAGTGTGGGAGATTTTTTTTTGGTTCCATTTAGTCTGTAAATCATGAGTCAGTTTTAAGATGAAAGAAGGAAATGCATGGATGTAAATACCTTTATTTGTGTCCCTTGGGGTGTCAAGACACTCAGCAACATGCCACCTTTGAGACTGTACCACCAAAATGGAAAATGGCATTTGACAGAGAGGACAGAAGTCACCACAGGATGAGCTCTCTTCTGAATTGTCAATGTTGAATACCTCATTGGTAGATGGCTGTGAGGATGAAATCGGCGTTTCTGTCTTCTCATGTTCTTCTTTATTAACATTACTACTGGAATTTCCAGTTTCAGCTATTTTACTGGGCCTTACATTCCTGGCAGGTGACTTGACTGAGGAAGAAATGTCTCTCTTGGCAGCTGTTTTTTTGGAAGTGCATGTTTTTTTAGCCACGGGTCCATTGGAAGACGTCTTCTTTTTCTTCGGAAGAGGTTTATAATCCCAAATGTCATTTTCAGAGTCGTCTTTCTGTGACATTTGGAGCAGAAGATGGTATGCTACCAAAGAGGCTTATTACAGAGGAGCAACGTTTTGTAACGTTATTTGATAACATTCCGTGGCCGAAAAGCCAACAATACCGTTAAAGTAGACTGACAACTATAAATAATGTTATATTTGATAACTATTTTAGTGTTAATGTCGCCGCAAAAATATCTTTTCGAAACAATCACAATATGTTGCACTTTTGCTCATTTCAAAGGTTAAGCTGTAAACTGTTAGCAAGCAGCATACACTTATCGCCAGTGCAACAATGAATGTAGCAGTGAGTAAAACAGCCTAACGAAACACATCAGCACTTTCCACACATTAAAGTTACGCAACATGAAATTGTCGAACCGAAAATAGAAACACATACAAAATATTTTCATACATAAAACAGGAACAGAAACGCAATTGAAAAGTCTGAGACACAACATGCGGTTAATAATATTATTTTTGTTGTCGAAATCGCTGATGTAAATCTGTGTGGATAACTCTACCTTGTAGGCTGGTTGTTGTCGGAAAGATGGCGTCCCAGTGCAGCCTTTCTGCCTTATTTCCTATCCAAAGTCAGCTGGATTGCGCTCTAGATGACGCTACGACCCAGCAAGAGAAAGAAAATCTTGTCTATGAGTATTTGAAAAAACTAGCTGAAAGCGAGGATCTGAAGATACCCGATTTCCCAACAGGTTAGACCTTTTTACAGGAGTGTCTAGCTTAGCAGTTACTGCCCATTGCTTAGGTTGATAGCTAACAGCATATGACAGGTTCAGGACTCAAGTAATGTTTGACTCGCGTATGAAGAATCATGTATCTGGTAGGCATGTTTTCCAAAGGGTCCTATATCAAGGCTAGGTGCCATACTGTCTTATAATGTACCTCCCCTAGCTCCCAACATGACTGCTCGCTCATTATGTCTATAGCCTTCAAATCCCGAGACTCTCTTTGATACTGTCAGGGAATGTCGACAAAGTTAAAGCCAAACATAAGTTATTTTTTAGGTCTCTCATTCAAAACTTTTTTTCTGTTGGAAATCAAATAGAATGTATGGTGCTTTCACGTCACACTATAAAGACTGTAGATACGAGCTTCGCACTTAAAAACACCCATCATCTCAGCTTACAGTTAGCAAACAGTGCTTGTGAAATGTGAGGTGTGGTAGTGCATTCAGATTTCTCCCCTTGTTACAAAATTCTGACGTCACCAACAAGGAAATGCCTGTAGTCAAATGGGAAATGATATGTTCAGGTCAAATAAAACTGGAATTGAAAATTGAAAGCTGAATTTTCATTACATAAAACATTTCGTGAACAGAACTCTTGAAATTCCATGTCAGGACACAACTATTTGAAGGAGTTTTTATTTGTGGAAGACACTGCAGAGCTATAAAACTTCAACTGAAATGTATCACTCATTTAGAGCTTATGTGGATAGTGTGAAAAGGGTTTACAGCGTTTACAGAAACTTCAATCATGGAATTTGCTAGTTTCTTATGAGTTTGATGCCATGAACACTTGAAAGGGGTTGCTTTGAACTCTCAGCTGACCCTGACTTTTATTCCCAATTGTAGGCAAAGTGTTGTCTTTTCCTTCTTTTAAAAACTGAATTAAATTAAGGGGATGCTGAACTTATTAGATTGTTCTAGCTGATTTATTATTTGCCTTTATCTGCTTGGTCATCATATCCACATTACTGATGATTGTTAATCAAAAATCTCTCAGGTCTAAATATCTTTTGAAAGCACCAATAGTCCCTACAATATCATCATAATATTGACATTGAGATATTCTGTCAAAGATAACTTGATATTTGATTTTGTACATCGCCCAGCCTTACCTATATGACTTTAATGCAGCATCAGGGTGGGTGACACTATTGTTACCCTCATGTGGCAATGATGGTCCACGGTAAAATGTTTACCTTTACTGTGATTAAGTGTAATTAATCATTTTCCACCTGATGATTTTGCTCCAGGTCTTGAATGGTTGAACACAGAGGGGCCTCTGTCTTTGACCAAGGAGCTGGCTGGTAAAGTGGTGGTACTGGACTTCTTTACTTACTGCTGCATCAACTGCATGCACATCCTGCCTGACCTGCACGAACTAGAGAAGAAGCACTCTGTCGAAGGTATGCACACACATTAGCCCATAATGCAGTGGCTATCAGTATGGGTATCTGAACCCTTAACGGGTTGTGAGATTAAATGTAGGGATGTTGCAACAGTGTAATATCTGTGAGTTTCAGAAAGTGGCCAGTTTAATGATCTAGGTGAAGAAATACTTTTTGTTTTTCTATGTAAGCCAAGACTAGCACCAAGATTAGAGTTAAAAAGCAAACCTTTGATGGCAAAGTTTACTGTTCTGCCTGAGTACCCTTCTCATTCCTCCATTGTCTGTTCCTGTCTTCTGGGTTTTATATCTTCTGCACTCTGTATCAGTTCTCATTTCCACGGATACTGACAGTCTATTATGGGATAATGACTCTTTGTCTCCCCCGATAGCCACTACTTTTCCTTTGTCCTAACATAACCTTACAAAGCTCACTAGCCAGTAGCCACCATTTGCAAACATCAAAAGTGACAGCTTAGGTATAGGGCAACTTGGTCTCACTCAAGGCATGTATGTGACCGTATGATGTCTCGAAAGTATATGCAATCCACTTATTTCTGCTTGTGTGCCATAAAGTCTGAGAACCTCTGCTGGAGGACACATAAAGATCAAGATCAAGCTTTGCTTGATTTGGAGTGTATGGAGAGACAGCGGTCATCTAACAAATTGCTTCTGAAAGCTTGCAACCACTGTCCGAACTCACTTGATGAATCAGGTGTTTTAAGATCTTTTGCAATTAAGTGGAAGCTGAAGCAATGTGTATAATGAATGAAATGTCAGTGAATTAATGGGCCATTAAACCCATGATGAATGACTTGAAATTTATGTAAAAAAAAAAAAAAAAAATCAAACTCTTGGCCTAACTGAACATTCAAGATGGGGTTATAAGGCACCCTGGTAAGTGTGTTTTATCAGGTTGGTCTGATTTGTGCTACTGAAGGGAAATCGAGGTATTTTATATTTGATTCCTGTTCATTTGGTGGTTCATATTTCTCCAGTGGCTATTTTTATGTTTTTATGTAAATCAGATTCACCAGATATGTATTTCACCAAGTAAGTATAAAATATACATCAAGGTAAAATTAAATTAACTCTTTTCATCAGGTCATCAGGTTTCATCATCTTTCGTGTAAGTGCATTGACTTTTGCTTTAGGACATTTTGCTACTGTGGTGGTCCACTGCTGCTGAATTAAGTCATCGGAAAAACTGGGCTGACTATGCTAATTGGACACTTAAAGTAGGAGCATGTAAAGAGTTCACTAGGGCAGAGAAACTGTGATACATCAAGTCAGCCTGCCCCCCTCAGTTCCAAGAGCACAAAGCCTCCTATCTCGACTATGAAGAGACCGTAACTAAAAATACATCTAGGCAACACTGTCAATGAGTAGAGGGCCTAAGTTTGTACCCTGCTGTACTCCACTGTAGGGTGCTTATAATAGCCTGTCCATGTGAAGCATAATCATCACTGTCCCTTCAGGGGATCATATGAGGAAACAGAGCAGCTAGAACTTCAGCTACATGCGAGGCAGCACTTGGGTACCCC
>OMLF01010525.1:0-18442 GCA_900302615.1 Holocentrus rufus
CCCTCCTCCTCCAGTACGGAGGTGAGCACTGCCTAGGGCCTCTTCCTTACTCTCGACTGGTAAAGGTGGCTCCAGAGGGGGCTGCTGTGGCTGGGGCACAGGAGGCTGAGGACACTGCTGTGCATCTAAGGAAAGGAAAGAAAGTGTACCAATATTTCAGACCGTTTGCAAAGGTACGTGGGATGTTTTTCACTAAAAACCTAAGCCTACTTATCGTGACTAGTGCAATCATGATGTTTCAATTATAAGGACTTTGAATACAAATGCGGAGGTGCAAGGCTGAATCAGAGGGCTTTGATCAAGCTGTGGTAGCCTTACTATAACTGCAAAGCTCAGCAGAAAAGGTTGAGAGAGCTGAATCATACATAAGCGTGTTATATCAATGATCAAAATTATTCAGACCAGCCAACACATAAGAATAAGACAAACTCACCTGCACTTGACTCATAACTGCTGTTGCTGTTCGCCCGCTGCCTGTCACTGGATCCAGGGCCTGACCCTGTCTGAACAGCCAGTGATGGGGGCTCCTCAGGGTCCACACAGGGGGACGGGGGCTGACTGACGTTGGGGGAGGAGGCTGAGGCTGACAGAGATGGGCTGGGGCTGCCTGCTGTGGCAGCCGTAGAGTTCCCGTCAAGGCTGGGGGCTTTACTATTGCCACTTCCCCCTCCTGTGCTGCTGACTTGCTGCTGTTGCTGCTTCTCATCCAGCCTCTTCAACTTCTCGGCACAGGCAGCACGCCTCTCCTCCTCCATCCTGCGTTCTTCCTCCTCACGGCGCCGACGGGCGCGTTCCACAGCAGCAGAGATCTCAGAGGATGACTGTTTCCTGCGCTGACGCCAAGTCTCATCCTCGTCCTCCCCCTGGGCCCCAGGGGCTAGCAGGCCAGCCTGGGGAGGAGGGGTGGGGCCTCCTGCTGCTGGCTGATGCTGAGACGGCCCTGCTTTCCCAGGGCCTACAGGGGCACCCTGGTTATGAGGCCGGTCCTAAGTAGATTGTTGTACAAAAAAAATAATAATAATAATAAAAAATCCAGGTTCCACTACAAATAACCAACACTCTTGATAACAGTTATAACAATGTAAATCTGCTAGGAAAAATGAACTGTCAACGCCGTACTAATAATCGTAAAAATAAATCAAATGGAAAAAACGAACGTCTTCACTAAAGATGGGCTGGTATATAAAAGGTCTGTGGGCGGTGGATGAGTGAATGATAACAATGGTTTATCTATGAGGCCCTATCCAGATATCTACCTGTCGGTAATAGGAGTAGGGCCCTTGTCCAAGGAGCGGCCCAGGTGGGGGGGAGGGCTGCTCCCGGGGACCACCCAGTCCAGGCCTGCGCCCCTGTATACAGGCAGACACACTTAGCTAAGCTCCACCACAATAAACTACACTGACAAAAACACACACATACACTCACACCTCTGCCCTCAAAAAAAGTCTTTGCTTTACTGTAAGCAAGTGTTCGCAGTTTTTTTTTGTCAGTTTTCAGTATGGCCTGTCTGGAGAACACCTAGTTGCTGTTAAGCATGCTACCTGGTAGTTGGATGTTGGGCCCTGGCCTCCCCAGCCACTGCCTCCCTCCTCGGCCCATCCTGGCTTGCTGGAGGGGGGTGTGGGTCCGTCATCAGTACTAGTAGGAGGGGTGCGGCGGGTGTCTCCGCTGCTGTCCGAGGCTCGAGGGCGAGAGGTCACAGAGGGGCCATCCTGGGATCTCTGCTGCTCCCTGAGAAAGAATAATAAAAAAAAATTAAACTTTAAACATACTGTGGATATATTTTAGAAAATTACATTCACTTTTCAGAAGAAATTTCAGTTTGAAGTTTACAAAAAGTAGGTAAGTATCTTTATAATTTGACTTATCCTAAGCATAATTTGAATATTTATACCGTGAGCCATTTTTGCTCTCTCCGCTTCTATCCTCATCCCCCTCTTCTTCTCCTTCATCATCGCTGAACTTCAACTTGGCGGAGTAATCGATCTCCTCATGTGCCCCTGTTAAAAAGCAGAAACAAGAGACATAAGTAATTCATCTGAACCACTGGCCTCTTTGCACGAAAAACCGACATACATTAACTGCATGGGGACAATGAACAATGCACACTCATCTCCTCCTCCCCACTCTGATTAACCTGATCCTTCTCTCTCCCTCTCTCTTTTCATCAGCCTGATAGATCTATGCAATGGCTGCAACCCCTCTTGCTAGCTCAGCTGGAAACATGATAAGTACAACATATTTGAATGTGGTTGAAAGCATCAATCAAACCATCTACTAATAAATCATCACCCCCTTAATCATTTAGTAGCTTAAGTGCTAAATCATTGTGCGCTTCACTTGGACATGTAATGCAGTCCCTACAGGATTTCTTTGCAGGAGTTTTTTTGTGATTGTTGCAGCCAAAAACGCTCAATATGCAAAGAGTTTTCTCAAACATTCCTATGTAATTTGCACAGTGTTTCATACTTTTTGCGATAAAATTGTGGGAACTGGCAAAAATTTCAAGTAACAGAAAAAGTTTTTTTTTAAACTATTACCAATGAAGACACTCAAATGTAGGTCATATGTTAAAGCATAGGCATTTCACAGAAACAACCATATTTCAGCGCTCATTTTTTTATTTATTTTTTTCTGAACAAAAGAAACTGCTGTGCTGCAGTGATGTCACAACCATGACAATGGACCAAATTACAAGCGATCTGTCAAAATATATAAAGCGTATATGTAAGTGTACTTCTACCTTAAGAAAAATAAAGGGCTAGTTTCTCACGCTGCCTTGCACAGAAAGTGAAAATTTTGGATGAAGTGTCAGAACTGCACTCCAACCAAAAAGAACTTGTCTATATGTCTATGCATGCATTCCCTCTCACCTGCCCAACCCTCGTCTCCATCGTGGTCCAGCTCATCCAGCTCCTTCAAGTCATCCTGTTTCAGGATGGAGGGGCGCTTCACAACTTCCCCACCTCCGCCACGAGGACCGCCCTGAGGTCTTCCATCAGCACCACCCTGCCCACGAGCGAACCTGAAGGAGGAAGTGGTTCTCAGTCAGAAATATGATAAAGATGTACACTATACAGAGCAAAAAAGCAAAGATTCTGAGATTCAAATAGAAACTGGAATTCAGTTAGAAATAAACAGAAGTGGTGAGCCCTAAAAGCCAATATAAACATGATAAATAGGGATGCACAGATAACATTTTTCTTCGCCGATTCCAACTGCCGTTTTTTTAAGCCTGAACTACTGTCACAGATTTTCTTTAATTTGACATAATTAACAGCCTACAATAATAAGAATGATAATAATAGTAATTCATTTTTTTTGAAATTCCATGTTATTTAATAAACAACTTAATGGTCTGCATATATAACACTAAACAGATTAAAGATTTTCTACAAAAGAAAACAAAATAAAGTGCACTAGGTTACATCTGCCTGTGCAGAGGAAGTGGGCTGAGGAGGAAAATGTTGATGCAGCAGGTGGTGTCGAGCGGGAAGCAGCCAGTCTCTCAGACACAGTGACTCTATGCCATCTCTGGATGTGTTTTGCGGATCACAAAACTTTTATAGAGTTTGCCTTTCACACAAGATCCATCAGTTCACCCTAACGATTTATGAATGTTTAGCTGTGCGTCATAAATTTCTTCACAATCGGTCAACAAGTTTGATGAAACAGGATGAGGAAAGAAACGAGAGGGTGGGGAAGCGCTTGTTGTCGTTGAGCGAGGGGAGAGGCGGTCGGTCATGTGACCTCATGTGACCCTCAACACAGACAGGAGAGAGACAGATTTTGAGTATAACCGGTGTAAGGTAACATAACCTGGTTACTCTTAATAATTGGGTTTCTTGGCAGCATGTTAACATACTGATGTTCTCGGTAGTTCGCGCAGCCTCAGTGTGGCATCAGATCGGATAATACGTTAGGCTTTATAGTCTGGTCTGAGCCAATCAGGCGTACACTCGGCCAATTAATAGATGCACCCCTAATGATAAATCATATATCAATTCATTCATTTATACTCAATAGACTGCATCAAAGCACAGGAAAAATGACCAAAACAAAAACTATCTCAATTGTCAGCTTCACAATATTTTATTTGAGAGAAAGGCTAAAGAATTTACCTGGGGGCAGGTCCCTCCCCAGGTGGTGGGTACCTGTAGGGCCCCTGAGGGCCATAGGGGGGCGGGAAGGGCAGATAAGGAGGGTACATCTGGGAGAGAGAATAAGAGAACAGAAACAGATTAAGTTCAGATATCAATCCCTCATCTCCCCTGACACTGCACTTGGTGCATAGAGTTGTGTTTGAATGGTGATAGTAACTTATAGCTCAGAGTTGTGTTTGTGGACAGTTGACTGACAGCCAAGTGCTACTATCCTAGTGACAAACAGACTATAGGCCCATCTGTAGTGTGCACACAAAACACTGACAGTCTGGCAATTAGCTGAGGCAATATGACATGTTGTAACTAGCTAAGCAACTCCTCTGCTGAGTCACGCATTCATTAACAGAGGAAAGACTCCTTAAAATTAAGTAAAAATTGTCACAAAGTGCTAACTCTGCACTCCATCTGTGCACAAATAGTATTTAAATGAGATCTGTGGATGCATTGCACTGCAGTAAGTCCTACAATTATAGATCATGACATATTGATTAATTTAAAGTTAAAGAAAAAGCACAGGCTTTCAAGAAGGATGGGTAGACTGAAGATTGAGGGAAGAGGAAAACTTACGAAGGGAGGCATGATCCCTCGGTACTGGGGGAACCCAGGCCCCACAGGGGGCTGGGGCAGGGGCAGGGCGGGGCTGCCTGCTGGGGGGTTCCTAGGTGGCCCATGGGACTGGGGGTTCTGAGGGGGCACCTGGCCTGCCCCGGCCGCCCCCTCCATCACCATAACCCCACCACTGCCACCCTCCGCTACCCCCTCCCCGGACAGGGTGGGCGCCAGGGCACGGCCCCCACCGTCCCGCCAACTTGTAACGTCTAAGCAGAGAGAGAAGCCAGAAGGACACAGAAGTTAATATGGCTTATGAGCTTTAATGGAATGAGCAGGCAGAGATGTGACACCAGTACTTTAGAAACATAAAACATTCACTCAATGTAAGACCAACCTCTGTAACATCTCATATTCTGCATGGATGACCCGTTTACCAGACAACCTCCAGCCAACAGATATGAAAAGTTTTCTGCCTTGGTTCTTATTTTTTTACAGCAAAGCAAAGCACATGGCAAAGCTTGGGACAAAAGACTACAAAGATAATGACTATGGATTCTGTACTATCTCCATTGCACATTTGTGATGATATACGGACCTGATTAATCACCTATTTATTTGAATGTGAACTCAACTCTCTGACTGGCCAAATTCTCTTCTATGGAGAATACATTAATCTGCGTGGCTTGCTAGATAATGTTATGAAATTAGTGAATAGCAAATATGTCTTATAGGATATTACAAATATACTCAAAAAACACTACTCCAACACTGGCAAAGCTCTGGCATTCTTCTAAAATGCCAGAGCATTTGTTGGTTTACAATCATAAGATCTCACCACACAACACTGCCAGTGATGACGTCAGCATTATATTAAATGGTGCAAAACTCATTTGCACACAAGAAGTTGTGTGAAAATGCAGAAAAGATTCTAAGATCTGTAGCACAACTTACATTTTCACAATAATACCACTTTCACTAATTGGATATAGCCAAATTAAAAAAGCTTTCTACTTTATGGAAAATCTCTCTACACTGTGACAGCACTTTGATAAAGCACAGATACAGAGAAGTGAAGTGTCTCACTCTGGCTGACTTGATTATCTACCAGACAGATTGAAAGATACTCACTCTGGGGGCGGAGGCTTGGTCCGGGCCCATACCACTGATCTGCAGTGCCCTGTTCTCTGCCAGCTCTGTCCTGGTCGCCAGCCGCCTGCAGGGTGGGAAATTCCTCGCGAGAGAATGGCGACGGTTGGTTTGATCCCTTTCCACCTGCAAAGTAGGGGTATAAGAGGATGTTGTTCACAGAGGTCAATGTGTAACAAAAATTCCAAAGAAATGCACAAGAAAAACTAGAGGGAAAAACCCACCATCCCCTTGTGTTCCATGTGTAACACTGGCCTGTGCCCAGGACCTTGCCCCTGCGGCCTGGGCTGAAGCTGGGGCTAGAGCCTGAGAGGGACACACAAAGAAACAAACACCAAATGACATATGTCAGCTATGGTCATTGTAACCCACTGACTGCATAATTAACTGGCAGTGTGATTTTGGATTTGTTTTTGTTATTTGTTACTGTGGCTGCTGGTACCTCTGGAGGTGGCGGGGTTCTCGGGCGGGTCGGTGCAGGCATCTGTGAAACCACAGGCTGCTGCGATTCCGGCTGCGGTGCTGACAATACATCGGTACTGAGAGAAAAAGGAGGGTGTGAAACAGACAAGACAGAATAGAAGAAGGAGATTGAAGGGGATGAGAACGAGAGAGAATCTGTTGGTTTGGACATAACAGCAGTAATTTAAACATTTATTGAGAGCCTATTTGTCTGAGTCCTACTCCTATTTACATATCTCCTTGGAATGCAGCACTTAGAGACAAAGAAAATATCACTAATGGGTTTCCATTAACCAATAAGTACATTTTTTAACTGGTTATACACACCAGCTAATAAAAAGTGGTTTCTACATATGTCCAGTTATGCAGACTATGTTGAAAATTTTCAAAAAGCACCTTTCCATTGTAATATTAAAACAGCTCCAGCCAGAGGATATATTAATGCATTTTTCCACAATCTGGCACACCTAAAACATACATGTCTAACTGGTGTGTTGTTTTTTTTTTTTTTTTAAAGGGGGGGGGGTCTAAGGTGGTAGTTAATTACCTCTTTGGGTCTGCTGGTTCCTGCTTGCTTGCCCATCCTGTGCCGTCTTTGGGAACGAGCGAGACGTTGGGGTCGTTGCCTTTGTTCTCCGCCTTCAGACTGGGCAGGTTGGCAGGGGGTGGCATACGCCGCGCGGAGGCAACTTTACCAAGAGACTGCAGGCCATGGCGGGGGGGAACTGATATGGAGAAGAGAAAGGGAGGTAATCGAGAAAGGAGGTCATTAGTACAGAGAAAGACCACTGAAACCTGACACCAATGAACACCACTCAGAGAAAGGAAGGACCCGCGGACAGAAATGGTGGTCGCTGCTTACTTTGCTGGATATGCAATCAAGATGCTAAACAGGCTATACAGTTTCAGTCAGATGATTCTAATAAATATGGATTGGGAAAAGTTATGTCTTGATTTAAAAAAAAAAACTGAATGTCACTTCACTTAGAGCTAATAGGAGAGTATTAATGCTCGCAGAAGCATGGAAAAGCCTCCTCTGGTTTCAGGGCTGCAACCCTTCTGAAAAGTGAATCTGTGCTGAATATCAATCCCTTATTTGTTTCTGGAGGCTGAGAGAAACCACAGCAGTACATGGCCTCACTATGTAGGAGGGGGAAGTCTGTATTTTGAAAATGGGGACAGCTGCTTAGATCTGGTGGGGAGCTCCTGAATAAAACATAGACTGGGGACTCAGCACTGAAGTCAAACTGTGTCCACAAGTGAGCCACTGTCTCAGGTCAGTCTCAATGGCTCAGTTGACATGGCAAGGCTCAGGAGGCATTCAACCTCCAAGTCATGCACAATTTCTCTATACCACTCTTCTTGGTTATAGCAGTTTGGCACACTTGTAAGCAATGTTTTTTTCCTACCAGACAGGTGTGAAGGCCTTTAAATAAGGGTGGTAAACTCTCTTTCAAAATTACAATAGCATCAGCAAAACCAGGTTAGCAGCCAGCTGAGCAATATAGCATATTATCCACTTCCTGCATTGGCAATGAGCACAACAGCCATTAGGGAGACACTAAGCTAATGCATCAAACTTGGACGAGGTCAACGGATAATTCCAGCTGTGACCAAAGCTGATCTGTTTCCTTAGAATATATCTGAGAAATTAACACTATGTCTTACATAGTTACAGTCAGAACCAAAACAAAAACATCCAGCAAAAATTATAAAGAAACCGACAAGGCATCTAATTCTCAAATCTAATGCCCTGGGTTAGGGTACAAGAAAGCAAGGCAAATTCATTAGATTGGATGTATATCATGACATATAGTGAAATGGTTGGATATGAGAATAATCAAATTACTCACCAACAGGCTTTTGTGCTTCAAGGCTCTTTCCTTTGTATGTATCAAACAGGTTGAGAGACGCATACTTGGTTTTGCCATCCTTCCCCTTTGCAGTTTGCCCAGAGCGCTCTGACATTGCGCTGTCCGCTCATTGAGTATGGTGAGCCCTGAGACTAGGAGAGAGCAAGACATTTGACACTAGGTATACAGGGAAAGTGAGAGTAAATTTGCTGAGTTGACAAGCTTAGATTCTAAACAACTGGCACAAGACAAAGGGAAATACCCTAAAATGTCCCTCAAGCTGAAATATCCTGAATGCTTCTACTCTGCCCCAACAATTATGGAGGGGGGGTTGTTGTCCTAAATGATGATTCCACTGGGCGTGTGTGATATGATTTAGCACTTAGACCTGGTACAGTGCATGACTGAACACCTCATCACAGGAAACACTGTACCAACTAAAAGAGAAAAAAGCAGAAGCAGGGTTGCCATGGTGACACATTAGAAATGATATTCTTCTATGCCTTTCCTTGAAAAAAGGGTTGCCTCCATGGCAACTACCAGGCCTTTTGCTTAGTCCATTTTATTGCACATCAATAAAAACACACTGGGCTGACATCTGTCCAATTCAGAGTGATTTGGCTATATCCAGTAGGTTAAACTGCCCCCATCTCCCATTAGGCATAATTACTGAGAACAGATGATTCTCCTAAGATTCTTATGCAACACAAACCATGAGTCATTTCATTCATTGCCATTTTGAAGTGGTAAAATTGATGTAAACCAATCCAAATGCTTCATGACCAAAACAACAACATTGGAGCTATAAATACGCTTTCAAGCAATAGTGCTGAGTATTGTGTCACCTTGTTCTGAATCACGGTAGCCGTGTCTACATCAGCATTTCAATAATTGGTTAAACTGAAACATTTAATGGTATCACATGACATAACTGCTTTGTCAGTCTTGAGCACACCTGAATAACGAGTATGCTGAACAGATAGCTGCAATACGACTCATAGCAGAAACAAGAAAAACAACAGTGGGTATCAATATGTAGGCCGACGAATACAGAGATAGATATGAAATCACTACCACATACAAAACAGCTCCAAGCTCTAAATCCAGCATTGCGCAGTAAACGTTGTAAATAAACAATGTATAATGTTTGCAATACATGCATCACATCTCACACACAGGGTCACCAAAGATAAACATACGAAGCAGCAAACTGTTTTACACAACGACTACCGTGCAGCAGTGCACCGTGTCTCAATAGCCCGATGAGATTAGAAAATTAGGTCGTGGGATGGCTGGCCAACTACATGTTGTATGAGGATTATCGGGGCAGCTACGTTAGCAAGCCATGACTGCAATACACCACAAAGGGGCCTTGTAAAGCCACAGCTAACGTCAAGCAATGTTACACTAATATACGATCGTCCTTGCGAAATATATACCAGTAATACTGAAACTAACCAATTCTGACTCGCAGGAATATCACATGAAACGTTTAATGGAGATGTTACTGACAAAAACCTCAATCTGTTAACTGTCGCCAACACATTAGCTAGCTTTCCTGCAGTGCTAACTAGCTTGCTAATACAGGGCCTCAATATTCACGTTGGGAGGGGGACTGCGATGTTTCATAATGCATTTTCATTGCCTTGCGGTAACGTTAGCTTACGGCTGTAGAACACAGCCAGCAGTTGCTTTTTGTACTATGCTGACATCGCAATCGGGGCCTTTAAATAAGACATTACTGATAATATACCACCAATAAGAAGCATAAGACAACACATAAAAATGTTTTTTGGAGAACAAAACAAAATGGCGGTGAAGACAGGCCCTGATGCATATTACATAGACCGGTTGGGTAGCTGTAAGCCAACTGGCCAATGTTAACGTTTTAATAAGCAGGACATAAACACAAGCCGAGACTCATAATGTTGACTTGTGAAATTGCCATCTGATAAATATAGCTAAGCTCCTGCAGTAAAGAACCTGTTTATACATTGCATTGCAGGACCAGCTGAGCCTGTGGAGTTGAAACATTGCATCTTGGATCTTCCAGGCAAGCAACCTGCTATCCGCTAACGTTAACTTATTAACGCCAGCTTACGTATACGTCGAATTCGCTACCGTCGGTTACGAATTACTTCAACAACCAGTTACTTCTATGACCAGAAAACATTACTCACTTCATAGATGAGTACAAACAACTACATTTATTTTTCAGAGATGACGATATGGCATAACGTAGGATAACCAGTTAGCCGGGCTAGGCTACCAAAGCAGCCACCTAGCTAGCTAGCTAACAACAACCAAGGAATAGTTCCTTTCCAACAAATCGACTTGATACCCACAAAACATATTCCAGGCAAAATGGTAGTGTGTTAAAACTAACGGTTATCACTTTCGCTCAACATAACGTAACGGAATAAGTGTTTGCATAAAACATGCAAAATTTGCCAGCCACTGACCTGGTCTTGTCCCGACTTGTCTCGAGGTTGTATCGCAGAATAATGAGGTTAGCTATGCTATCGCGTAGCTTTCTAGCAAGTGACCCAGCTAGCTAGGCAACGTTAACGTCGTTAGCTACCCCGACCTCGAAGATTTGCTAGTTCTTTGGCAGTGCAGAATCCCGAGCTAGATTTGATTAATCATACAAAGTCGAAGAAGGGATATTGTAAAATATCTATAGCGGCTTACTTGTACTCCTCTTCTTTTTCCACAAAACAAATGAAAAAGAAAAAAGAAAACTGTTACAGTGGGCTCGTTCCGTCACCAAAAGAGCCGTCAACGGCTACTGGGCAATTCCGTGAGATGGGAGCCGTTTGGGACATCGAAGAAAAAAAATGCAAAAGGATTTGAAACTAATCTTTGTCCATAGTGAGAACTGAATATGTTTGGGAATACATAAATCACAAATATAATTGTAATAGAAACGAGCATACTTTATTGTTAGTTTACAGGTTTCATTGCACCACAGTTGAACGGGGCTGAATAATTGTTAGGTGAAAAACATTGAGAAAAGCAATAAAATATATATATATATATAAACAAGCCACACACTGTGGTTAACCCCGGACCCTTGCTCTTGACAATATCACCCTCACTTGTTTAATTAAAAAGATAGTACTGTGAAAGTCAAGGGGCTTCTAAAGGGAAAGGGGCTTCAGATGCTTCATACACAAGGCACTTTTGAATGAGTTCACTCTATTGATTCAGTCTATTGATTGAACACTGACATTCTATGCGTGTAGACAAATTCTTAGCTATAACCACGACAAAATGAGAATTTACTTGCAAATTGCAAAGAAAAAATAAATCAAAAATTCCTAATTTTGCGACAGTGAATCTCATGAACGATTGCCATGGTGCCAAGGTTTAAATATAATTCTTTTTATCGGAATTCATGGGAGTTTTTAACTCTAGCCTCAGATTTTCTTCAACATTGTGCTGCAAATGCATGATGAATCATGCTAATAGCAGTGATTTTATTGAATCGTCCTATATAGCAACAGCAGTGCAGGTATAAACACAACTTAAAAATATCATCTTCCAAATCACAAACTAATTTTCTTTCCTATTACCACTGATTTAAATCAAGGCTTTTCCTTTGACTGTGTTGTAAACACTGATAATGCACCATCTTACCAGGCTCTCTCACCCTCTGAACAAGAACAGTGCTATTTTGATAATTAAGTACTTTGTGATAGCAGAAACTGCAAGTGAATGTTTTCATCTGTTTACCTAAAAGTTGTAGGACACTGCAAATTAGGGAAACCATGTTCAGAATAAAGAAAACAATATGCAATCTGTTAGAAATCACTATTTATTTGTTCTATTTTCAGAAAGTGTACAGATCAGAGTGTCTGGGATGAAGAAAATATAACCCAAAACAAAGTAACTAAATCTGAATCAAATGGCACGTTGATTCAAACAGTAGTCATAAACACTAGGAAATGATCAAATTGCTTGTTGCACAAGTACAAAAGAGGATACTTAAGCCACATCATTATGAACTGGCTCTCTCATTCTCACAGTTGCCAACACACACACACACACACACACACAGACATACACATCCCTTTTTTTATCATGATCCTTGATTTTCTAACACCATTTCTGTTCCCAGACACAGGGAACAGCAGAGTATGTGTAATAGCACTCTCATAACAAAACGCTATCAACAATGATAGAACCACTTTCCGGTAATGATCTCACAGCCCGAAAACAACTAACTTCATTATTATGGAAGAACAAATTCAGTTAGTTAGTACATGGCACACCCCATTATTGAGATCTCAATAAAGGTAAGAATTCCCCATTATAATAGCAGCCCAATATATGCTTTGGAAGTAGCTCACCTGGGAGTCTGGGCTGAACCAGTGTCATTATATTACTGTATATTATCTGGATGAAAAGGAAACTTATGCCAGAGGTCCTTAAACTCTATATTGCACTGCACCATATAACATATTCCTCTGAAATAATTTATGCTTCATACGGGACACATTTTTTGTTTGTAGGGTCCAAACTTTAAGGAATGGCTATAATGGCTTGACAAACTACATAAAAATGTCTGCTTTTGTATAGAAGACTTTTAGAGCTGCTGAAATTTTGCATGGAAATTAGTGTATTTGGTCTGTCAAAAACTAAAAATCTTAACATAATGTTTTCTCCATCCCCTAACTGGTCATACTTTCCATTGTCTGGGAGCAGGGAACTGAAAAAATATTGGTATTGTGAGAATTTTTAGCAAAACACAACCGTTTTTATAGTTCAGTGACACAAACTCCATCTTCCATATCCCAACCCCCCCCCCAAAAAACAAACAACAACAAAAAAAATACATAAAATGTGAAGGCCACTTCTTAGAGACTTCTGTATGTAGACAAGACCAAAGCTAATGCGGCTTATGCAGAAGAATCTCATCCTGCATTTGAAAACAAAGTGGGGCTTTTAGTGGGACTTAGAGTCTCCTTTTCTTCCTGAGATTGCCCTCTCTTCATGTTTGTTTTCCTTCAAGCTTTTGCATCTAGGAGGGAAAGACAAGGTGAGGTCAATACAGCAGGCAGACAGTATGGAAGGGTGTACACTCAGATATATTTTTAGCCAAATTTCATCAATGGTTTTCAATTTTAAAAGGATAAAAATCACAAATCAGTTTGACTCTGGTGATGCCAATGGTTACTCGTTTTCCTCCTCACCTCCCACTCCCAGGCTCTACAGGCCACCGTAGAGGTGGATCTTGGCAAATGAGATGGTCTCGAAATACTTCTGGTGGCCCTTCTCATAGATGACAAAGATGTACTTCCTGTCCTCTGCCGAACCGCTGTCCAGTGACGTGATGCAGGAGTAGCCGCTCGGCCCCGGCCATATTTGAACAGCATTTCCCTCCCATGATGAGCCATTGGTCAGAGACCAGCGTAGGGTGAGGTTAATTCCTGGGTGATACGAAGGGTGGAGATTGGTGTTAGAAGAATTTCAAAGACTTTTCAGAACTCACATTCCCATATAACTTTTGTTTGAGTGTGAAGTAGGGCTGGACAATACGGACAAATATATCGTTGTCCGAATACCTCAATATCAATGATGTGACAGTACTGTAGGGATTGCTATTAATGTTTTCCTGAGATATATACACTAAAAACAAAGAGAAACTCCATGCACACTGCTATGCCACAAACTGCAATGACATTCAGTATTTGCATGTTTCTCTTTTATATTTAGGTTTTATTTCCTCTTTTTGCACCTGTTTTGAAGACTTTTAGGTGTGCGGATATTTCGACTACAAGATATTTATACACAATAAACAATCAGTAGTAATGTGGTTATGATGACCAAGCAGGTAGAGGCAAATCACAGAAAAGACTAGAACAGTCTAAGTTCATAAAATTGATTCTTTTTACTGTAATGCAGCCTTTAAAGCCAGCAAAAGACAACACTTATGTCATATCTTAATATACAAAATCCCAGATGATATCTAGTTTCATATCACGCTATCATAAAATATCGATCTATCACCCAGCCCTAGTGTAAAGGCAAACAATGACAACAAAACTTGAAACCCTCAAGACTTTGGGAAGAAGAGATCCTGTTGACTCCCGAGCTTAAAAACTGTCCTTACTGTTTGAAATATTGGCTGGGTTGGTGAAGTAGAGCACTCCCTCTTTCAGCAGAGCCCCGGCCGCCACCACAGGGTCCACCAGCGTGTAGTCGAAGTACAGCTCGTCCACGGGCAGGGACAGCCCTCCGTCGAGGCTGCGCACCACGATGCGACACTTGCAGTGGTAGTTGTTCTGGTTCCGCACGTTGATGACGATGCTGCCGTCCATCATCTCAACCGGCTGCAGGGGGATGAGCGGGAAAGACCAGGGAGTAGGGTTTTAGCATGGACATACTCTGATAGCGGCTAATGTTTCACGATTTAAGGGTACTACGAGTTGCATTTTTAAAGGAACAGTTCGCTCAAAATACAGGAAAAACAAAGATATTTCCGTCCCCATTCCAGATAGTTTCCATGGGAGGTGGCCAGTCAATTTGCTGGTGTTTTTCCCAAAGAAACTCCCTGAGAGAGGTGGATTATTGTTTTTGGAAAGAGCTGCTGTGTACATTTTTGACAGTTTGAGCTCCACAAATGAATATCCGTGGTTTTATATCTATGTGAATACCCATCCCACCCCATTATATTGGTTTGAAGGGAAACATGGAAGGATGCAACAGAATTTAAATCTCACCAAATCACACAGAAGGTATGTGGATAGACTGACTGCACAACAGGTAAGTGGTAAAATATATTTTTTTTTATCTGTGTGTGTGTGTATTTTGGGTGTGCAGTTCCAATAAATATAAATACATTCTGCTTAATGGTGATAGTGGCAGATCAGTGTAATTATCACAAACAAGTGAAACTGTGGTTAAGATGTCTGTCTCAAGCCAGTGGTATAGCTGCTGGTACTGCTTCTCAAATGTAAAACCACTTTCTCATAAGTAGTATTGCTTCCTGTTATAAAGAGGATGTAGGTGGTGGTTCCCCCTCCCCCTTCTTGGCATTGCTTTGAGTCTGTTTCTTTTATCCTTTGCTTGAAGAGGATAAACATGTTACTTTCCCCACAGACCTTTCACCTTTCAGCATCAAATGTACCTGGCACTCATCCGGATTGAAGTCCAGCGGTCTCTTCTTCTGGTTGTAAGGGATGCTTTTCAGTGCTGCACCGTTGTACCATTTGCGCCCATGGTCATCACTCAGGATGCAGAAAACTCCGTCCCCCTCCAGCGTGCCGTGCCCGCACACCACCAGCCTCCCCTTAGCTGGGTTGTAACGCTTCTGCAATGCAAAGACATGAAGAGACATACAGTACGCTCGGCATGACGTGCACACAACTGCAAAGAGGCGGGGCGAATTTGATCGTGAAAAAGAAACTGAATTCTGCCCAATTCTGAAACTGAGATCTGTGTGAGCGAGGATCTAAAAACAAAAATCAGTCACATCACTCAGAGGAAATCAAAGTGGAAATCTGAAATGGATTTGCTGAGCACTGAAATTTGCCATATACAACACAACTCTTAAACTGGCCAATGAAAGCCAAGAGGGAGGTGTTTTTCATGTTACAACATGATCCAGGAACAACATGATTCAGGAACCTAATTGCTGAGATTAACAAAAACACATTGTCCAACCTAGTTGAAACTGAAGGGAGTGTCGATGACAAGACAAAAACATCTGACATCTTCAGTTTCATAGACTAACCACATGATTACACAAAGTGCCCTCCCTCACAGTTTGAGCTGCTGCCATCCAGCAGGTTGAGGAAGTCCCAAGAGCTTACGGGAATCTGTACCAAAATGATTTATCACATATGCCATACAGATTCTCAACTCACATAATACTGCTGAGAGGGATAAGCAACTAACAAGCACAACTTTAGCTGCACTGCACTGCAGTATATAATGACTCTCCTGCTGCAGCCGTTTCAAATGCACCTTTGTCTCTTTTGTGTACTCTGCACACACTTATTTAAACATATATGTGGGAGACGCCAAAGATCCACTGTAACAGACAATAATCGAATCCAATTTAATTTAATAACACGGCGGTATAACATAACAAGTCTCACATGAGGAGACAGAGCGCTGACAAATGGAAAGTCCAGATAGATAAATGCACTCAGTATACACAAAGTGGAAGGTTAGACTCAGTATATAAGTTCAAGCATATAACTCTACTTCTAATACAATTTGCACTGAATGTACAAAATATTAGAGACACTCTTTTCATAAAGCACACTCATGAAGTCCATACAGGTAAAAGCAATCACCCCTTATTAGTGTCCCCCATTAAGGTGGGAGATATGTAATTAACACCACTGTTTCCCCCGACTTGGCAGCTCATATTTACAGTAAATCCAATGTGGCTTGAATGCAGCAGTTGATTTCAGCTTCCTTTACGACTACACATCCCCTTGCTCACGGTTTCTCAAGAGCATCTCAGACAGACTTTGTCTCAAACATTCTAGCATCAGCACTCTGAGTCTCCCACCTGGATGCCAAAGCCTGGCCCGGGAGCAAAGCTCTTGACTCCAAGCTGGACGGAGAGGTTTCTGGGTGGGCTCCAGCTGAGGCCGTCATCTGTGCTCTCCACCATCATGGTGCTGGAAGGCTTGCACTGGTACTCATGGAAGCATATGGTGTAGACAAGGATCACCGAGCCGACCTCCTCGTCCACCACCACCGAGCCCAGGTTCAGGCCGTCTGCCTTCGATCCGTCATCTACGATAAAGGAAGTGGGGGACCAGGTGGCTCCTGGGAGGACGGTGGGTGAGGAGGGTGTGTTTTAATTGTATTTTTGCTCATGGACTGCACTGTCATCATCATGATACTGTTTTGTGATATAAAGAAAATATTAGACGTGATGATAAAATAAAACTAGTATGAGAAAAATCACACTTTTCACTGTTGAAATGAATTTTTTTAATTAAATAAAATCTTAAAATGATGAGGACAACTGTATTTTTTAAATGGAAAAAAAGATTATATTGAATTGTTTTGTGAATGCAGGATAATATTCCGTGCAAATCCATACAGTAGCACACGCTCTCTCCCATTTGCATGAATTTTGTTTGTACATGTCCGCCTATCTTTCTTTCTTCTGCATGTGACTGTCCCGAGTTTGGCCTACCTTTGTCAGTGGAGCGTCTCAATGCGATGAACTTTGCTCCGACGTCACTGGATGATTTCTTCCTGGCCTCAGCGATGGCCAGCAGGCTTCCCTTGGGGGTGAAGGTGAGCAGGGGGATCCGGTAGGTGTTCACCTCCCCCGCACCACCGCCCACCCACAGCAGCTGCTCGTCAAACAGCAGAGGGTCAATCTGGAGAGGGAGAGGAGGATGAAGATGAAGAGAAAGCGGATGGACCATATAGAGATAAGACAAGCTGGCACACTTTCAGGCTTGATGCCCTGTGACACACTGTTGAGGAAGTGAAATATTCTGGCTTGGCAAGATTTAAAATGCAGCATGTGACCAGGAGCAAGTTAGATCTCCAAGTGATATCCATAAATTCATAACAGAAATAACCCTATTTATGTTTCCAAACCTCAAAAGTAACCTTAAAGTTGCAGAAGCCGAGGCTGAAAGCGATACTTATGATATTTAAAACCACAAAACTAGACATAATAGCCATTCATTCACTGCAGACATCTCTCTGTACCTTGTTAAAGTCGGTGGAAGCACAAGGAAGAAGCACGGCAGACAGAAAAATGAATGTCAGTGCAGCAAGTCGGCCTCTTCTTCCCATATTAGATCCAACTGCTCCGAACATCCGGTTCACTCCGTCAAATTAAGCCGAAATGACTGAATGAGGCGACGAATTCAAAATCGAAAAGCAGAGACAGAGAGAGAAATAAAGTCGCCGACACTCCGATCTCTCATCCGAGCGCCGCATCCAGCTTGTCATGTGATCAAGGTGGCCGGTCACGTGGCTCCAACGTCACACATCAAAATATTAACGGAATCTAAACTATGAAGATAAATTCTAAATTCTAAATTCTAAAAAAAAAAAAAATCATGTGATAAAATAGATAAGAAATGACTAAAAATATTTCTCTCTGCTGACGAACTTATGGCCAACAGCTTTCAACTTGAAGAAAAAAAATATAGGCTATATGTGCGCCGTATAAGCTGTACTAGGCCTAGATTGTTATTGTCAGTATCTAAATTTATTTCATACGCAATAATTTTTCTTTTCTTTCTTTTTTTTAATCTGACGTAAAAGCAGCGG
>OMLF01010528.1:0-15059 GCA_900302615.1 Holocentrus rufus
TGATCCTGTGTTCTCTACTGTAGTTGGTTCTGTGTTTCAATAAATAAATTAACAAACAAAGCAAAATATCAGTAAAGTAAGAAAACATCTATTCATACTGTTTTCTAACCCAAGTGAAAGAGCTCATAGCAAGACACCTCCAGCCCCTGTAAGCTGGCCAATATTTTAATTTTGCAGCTCTACACCAACAGGTCTGCACTTGATGTGGAAATATCAGCCTCCCTGCAGGTTCTGGATATTACAGGCATGAGAGGAAGCTGAGTCACATTCAAACCTTCATTGTGGACTGCATGTGCTTCATTATTATAAGGCTAAGTGTCTGTTACAATATTAACTGTACTGATGTCAGTGCACAAATGAGGTTTCAGCTGGGACTTAAAGGGAAACTGATGCGTTTATGATTATCAATTTAAAGACTTGGTTAATTAATTTGCCCATGGCTTTCATAAAGTAGATGACATCTATTGTTATGATGTGCAGGAATTTGTAAATTGAATCATGAGGAATGAAAGATTTATAAGACATGACACTTGTGGTGCTTTGTTATCCTGGAACAAACAGCTTACACATGTTAACATTAAACTGAATCCAGAACAAAGAACAAAACGGTTCACTGACAGATCATCAGGTGAATCCACAAGGCAGCGTTTGTTATCTAACATAGGGCTAACAATCTGAGTAAAAAAACTGTAGCAAACAACAGTGTGATAGCAATAAGACGTGGTAAGAAACTCTATGCTGTTGGTCCATTTCTCTGGTATTAATCCAACAATCGCAAAATTACCATTATTTCTAAAGGCAAACAAAAGCATGAGCATATAGAGCACCTGCTGTGCAGTTTTTGTTTACTGCAATGCCTAAGTAAACAACAAATTTTGTCCCAAAGATTAAATTAATACTGCAGTTTCAATACAAAGAAGAGCCATACGACACTAAACTAAAAGATAAATAATTCTCATCCACAGACAGTTACTTAAGTTGAATATGATTTAGGGGAGAGTTAAGGTTAGCTACTGTAAGTAAGTATTGATAGATGGTTTTCAGTATGTAATGGCAGATTTCAGATTATATTAAGAATAAAGCTAAGAAAAAACAGAACAGGTACTTTAATAATTCAATTAAAAGGAAAAGAAATGAAAAAAATCTGATATATATAGTCTTGGCTCCGACAACAATGACCTCCAATCACAGAGCAGAACTGCACAGATTGTTCAAGTAATCTCAACTCAATTTTCAGTGAGATCATTTCATAAATAATACTTGGGTCGATTTGAACATGTGTGCAAACATTAAAGTTAAAGACGACGACTGTGTTTTGACCCATTTTCTGACTTCTTGTCATTATCACATCCACCATTTCCACTCTGTTTTTCCTTCTGGCGTCTCACGCCTACAGCCAAAAGCTGCAGCAAGCCATTCGTTTTGTCTGGAGGAGAATCTGTAATAAGAGGACAGCAGAAGTCAGGCAGGAATGTGAAAGCACTGGTCCTTATGCAATGTCTTTAAAACATTCAACTATTTGTCTCCAGTTGAATCACCCTCCATTTAACAGCTTTTTTTTCTGTCACAGGTTACAGAACACGAACAATTAGAAAGCAGAGAATAGTTCCATTTGGTTTATTAGCATTTTTTTAAATTTCATAATCCAAAAACCTAATGTGGAAAAAAGCCATGCAATGCATTTTCTAAGATGTTCATTATACTGCTGACTGAAAATGCAAAAATTCACTGCACCTCCAGAACCTTTTCTTTATGTCTTTCTCTATCAAATTTGGAGGCATGCTGAGGGTAAATGTTTTTCTACAAGTCTGTCTTGGTGCAAGACAGCAATGACAAAGTGGCTCTGAGCCTATTGCTTCAAAACACATCAGAAAACAATAATGCTTTGTGGCACATCTAATTTATCAGGGCACTGCTGCACACTTTTACAAGCTTCAACAGTGATGCATTTAGTCAGTGTCCCTCTGCAAGAAACAGTGTGCACAGAAGAGCAGTGGATCAATTTCTTTTGCGTCAGGACAAAAATTTGTCCATTAAATAGCAATCCAACTTATTAGCGAGCATTTAGCCGGAGTTCACTCCCACAAAATGAGAAATGGAGAAATTCGCTCCAGAGAATTCATCTCGCAAAGCGCCTTACATCTTAGGAGTGTGGTCACACATGAGTGAAAGCAGGTGAATGTTTATTGTGTGCCGAGGAGAAATCTGCATCCTGGTGTGCTGAATATGAGAGGTCGAGGAAAGGTAACATGTGGAAATCAGGCTGCTGGTTTGGAGTCTGTTCGCGTGGTTGTTGGCTTTGCCAGGGGAAAATGTTTTCCAAAGATCAGAGAGGGATTTTGGCAATTTTGTTGGTGAGGAGGAGAGGGAGAGGGATTGTAGTGGGCAGGGGGAGGAAGTAGTTTTATGTAAGACTGGATAGTCTGCAAAAATAATGCTTTCCTTGTTGAAAAGGTAATGTTCCAAAGCTACAGCCAAGTGGAGTCAGCCATAGCCACTGCTTTGCTACTGGTTGAAACTCTGATTTCCATGGTACAAATTCACCAAATTCAAAGTCTACAGCAAGAGAAATAAAGCAAAAATCACAGAAGTGAGTGTTTTACTTGCCTATCAACTGCGTGAAATGGAAATGAATTGGAGCTGTGTTTGGATTTTGCTCTCGTGTGATCGAACCTTAACCACTGATGCTCTCCTGCAAAGCCCAGCACGGCTCCTGATCTTCCTCACACTGTTCCTTGCCATGGGCTCGACGTGGTAAAAGTCACCAAGTACCCACAATCTCCACACACTTCACGGCAGTCCCATGCCTCAGAAATCGAAAACTCAAGAGTTTTGCTCTCCCTGTGAGTCAAACCGTCCTTCACATCAGAGGTCTCCAAGTGTCATGCAGGGCCAAGAGTCTGCAGTCAATATGCTGGCTATTCCCACTAATTAAGTGAGGGTAGCTAAGAGGGGAACTAATCACTGAAATTAGCTGCTGTAGTGATTGGTTGGAGTAACAACCTGCAGACTTCTGGCTTTCCACAGCAGTGCTATACTTTGTTTATTAGAGCTCCAGTGCTTCCAATCTGGTGTCAAGCATCTAGAGTAGATCTTTTCCTGAAAGAGCACAAAATATTGTAAGCGGTGGTGATGTACATGCATGACAGAATGTACTGTTTCCAGGAGAATAAATAGGTAAGATAACTTAAATTAAAGGACTTTGTGCACGCATTAATTATTGTTATTTGCCACAAATGGATGCAGCAATAAGAAATTAATTTCTCGGTGTCACATGTCACAATCCTTTTATTTGTGCTGTTAATTCAAATCTGTATATTTTCATGTGAGGAGTTTCATCTTTGTCATTTCTATAAATGTTTAATTTAATTTGGGTATATTATTATTGTATGATTGCACCTGCTTATGATAATGTAACCTATTCAAATTATGTAATGTAGTCTACTGCAGCCCAATGATATAATGTAGCCAGTGTTGTACATTTATGTGTCACTTTACATTATGTCTGTCTATTCGTGGCAGTTTTTAAAGGTACAGTGCATTAAAAAGGATTTGCCTCCTGTTTGATTTCCTGCATTTTTGTCCACATTGAATTAAATAATCGATGACGTCTATCAAACTCTACTGGCAAACAGTAGGAATTACAGTATTAGTACAACATGTCTCCCCCTTCATAATAGCACAGCCTCTCCCAAACACATTAACACCCCGGTCCCTTCAGCTACGGTGGCCTGATGTTGCCATGAACTATAAAGTCGCATCGCTCACAATAGAGATGAGTAAGCTAGCGAATTAGAGCAGAAATCCAACTGAAATGTCTCATGAAGAGATAATGCATGATCATGCATAACACTGTGATGATAATGCGTTGTCATTTGCTCTGTCACTGGTTTGAGAAAAATGCCTTTGAAGCTTTTGTGGATAAGATATCTTGTAATGCAGATTCTTCACATCTGTGACCGCCTTCCATTGTTGAGCAGTTTAAAATGCAACCAGCTGAGAGGGAAAAGGCTGGAAGTGTCTTGAATTTCTGATGCATGGGGAGTCTGCAGTAAACATATGTATTAAGCAATATAAAGGTGCTTTTATCATATGGGCCAGTAAAACACTCACGATTATTTCCAATTTAATGTTGAATATCTTTCTTCAAACAGTAGCATTTCTGCATTTGAGGGTTTTTGATTCATAGAAGATAAATGTATGATTTGCTGAATAGCCGAGTGTGTATGTGCGCTTGTATGTGTGTGTGTGTGTGTGTGTGTTTGTGTGTGTGAGTGATCAATCGTAATCCACTCTTTTTCTCTCACTAGTCTTTGACCCTTTCAAAGTTAAAGCTGCACTTTGGCATTTTATGAGAAATTAAGTGCAGAAAATATTTGGATGAAAGCAGCACGCACAAAAAATGGAAAATATGGTTCCCAAAAGGAAAAAAAAAGATCACAAGTTTAAAAATATTTGAGTGGGAAGCCGCTGTATAAAGCCAAACATACACACACTGGTCTGCATTTATGCTTAACCTTGATTTTTGTGTCTGAAAATCCTGCAAACAATGTAAAAGGTGCATGTTTGAAGCATGTGATAAATGCTTGTCTTTTTTGGATTACACGATGCCTTACCTCTCAAATATCTTTTAGACTTTAGAAATTATATCTAGAGCATTAACGGGTCAAATACTAGGATAAAATGTGAAAACATGAGAATAGTTTTGAGCTTTGTGTCATTAGGTACAGTATCACTTTGTGAACTGGAGACCTGGTGAGATGCACCATAGGAAATATCTCTATAGGCTTCAAATATAAACAAATATACCAGCACATGAACAGTAGGCCAAATATGCTCTTTGGTCTTGAGCAAGCAGTGTGTCCTCAAGGAGATCGTATGTGATTTCAAAACAGCCAAGAGGGAGAAATGTTTGACTCACCCGCCTTGTGTGCTCTTTGAAGCTGAAAGTGGATTGAGTCAACATACATGTGAGTTTCAGGGTTGTATTAAATTGCAAAGCTCTCATGAGCATCTACAGACACCCTCATCTCCCATGGTGCCGCAGTGCAAAGCGTAGTTTACTGCATGGAAACAGCTCTATCTGTTTAATTACCCTCCTCTGAGGCATCAACACATCTCAACTGCCACCCCCACTACTCATGAATTAATGATGCGCATCTCTAGTTGTTATTAGTTAGCTGCATTGGGAAACAGACTGATCGAAGTTAATTCAGCTCTAAAAAACCTGAGGTGGTTGTTGTTGTCTGCTGTACTGGCTGTAGGAACAATGATAATACTCATTCATATGAATTTTGCAAAGCAATTAGTTTGTTTCAGCCAGGTGGGCAGTTGTTCAGGGGATGCATTACACACTTTGGATACGAGAGCAACAGGGTGGATGGGAAACAGCTCATCTTGAAAATTGTTGTGCTGAATAAAGTCGGGATGAAAGGAAGACTTGATAAATAATTCCTTGAAAGTGTTTAGTTTCCTGGAAATGGTCATGTGTGAACTGAAGATTATTTCTGTGTAAAATTGCATGTGCATGCATGTGTACACGTTTGTGTTTGTGTGTGAGCAGTGGGTGCCACCGTCACTGCAGCAACAACATATTGTGTGATATATTAGCTTCCTTTTACTTTGGGTTTTAAATGACACAATGAGTAATGATGTCAAAGTGCAGGGGCGAGGTGCACCAGCATTCGCCCGGCCTTAAAGCTGCAGAACGCAACTGCCATTAGTCCCTCGTTCCTCCCCCTCTGTGGGTCAAGTTCATGCCCAGACACTTGTCACTTCATGAGCTGTCGACCTTGAAATGGCATCTATAAAGCCCTCAGCAGGCATTGCAGAAACAGATGGTGAACAAAGGCAATATGTAATAAAAAAAAAAAGGCAACGCGGATATTCACAGCATGTGTGTCCAATCCCCTTTTGTCTTTCCTATTCTTTTGTTTCATAATGATTTCTGCCATTGTTATTGTTGTCTATGCCATAGAAACTGACTTGAATAAAACTGGCATTGTATATTTGGGTATTCCCAAAACGAGCCATTGCGTTATTTAAAAGAATCTTTTCAATTTCTTCAAGTACTGTGACAACAAAAAGTGCTTCCTGTTAGTCGTGCATCAGGTTAACTCAGCCTGGATCTTCAGCAAGTTCACCAACATGAGCGAACTCTACCGATGTGGGGATATCGGCGCTCACGTACAACTGTTGCCTTTGCAAGATAAACCACACTGAAATACGCCATGCAATGAATCAAAGGCCCATGCCCATTCTATTCAATGCTATTTCTATAGTTTACGGCCAAAAACATCCCGAACATCACTGAAAAGACAATTTCAGCCAAACACGAGAATGTAATATCACACACGATGACACACCCAGACAGATAAGGTATAATGTATCATGTTTACTTTTATTTTAATGTAAAAAATTTGCATATCTTAGCTTTAGGAATAGGTCCAATGCACAATGTGCAATAAGCGAGAGCTAGAAATTACATCTCTTCCATCATGATGCAGCACTGCACTGGGTATAAATCGTACCTGATGAGAAAGCGCAGAGAAAAAAGTTTTCCAAGATTGCGTTTTACTATATTAAAAACAACTCTGGCACATCTGATTCACTGTGAAACAAGCAAATTTTTATACAGGAGAAATAACTGAAGCAGTGAGTTTATATCTTCCCATGGATTAACGTAAGCACACGTAAGTAGTAATTTTGAAATGACACCCAGCCCTGTTCTCTATATATAACAGTCAGATCCTTTAAATGTTTTGTTTCTGCATGGCTGACATGTTTGCTCTTGTATTTTTCAAGAGCGGCCCCGTGTATTATAACGACTTACAGGGTCAGCATTTAGATTTTATGCCAGTGGTGCTTTGCAAAATGCATGAGGACTTTTATTTTTTATTTTTTAATGATATGATTAAAACTAGCAGATGGACAGCTTGCTGAGCAGTAAGTGGGATGTCATAATATCACTGGCACTGAGTGTGTGCTTGTCACATCATGGGTGTTGATTCAGTGTCCATTTAAACAGCAAGAAAGAAGCTGAACTCACTGAGGAAACCTTATGGAGAGAGCAAGCAACATGAGCTGTATCGCCTCAGTACTCACTGAACAATTTTACGTTGATTAAACATTTAAACTGTTTTCCCACATTTTGAAAGTATGGAAATACACAGCACCCCTCTGACCTCGGAAGTTGATAGAGGAACATTCTGTAGCAAGAACTGCAAAAACTGGAAATGATGTCGGATCTCAAGTTTGACAACAAATAGCTCCACAGAGAAGATAATGAATAACAATAAAAAAAAATAACATTAATAATAATGCTCCATTTGGTGGGAAATTGCCAATAAAAAGAAGAAGAAGAAGAAAAAAATCACCCAGCTACCCTGTCCATCTGTTCTTGGAAAAGGTCACTTCGCTGGAAAATAGCCTCCAGGGAAAAGTTTGCTTCACACAGCAAATTATCAATCCCGTGGTTTATGAATGGTGATGACTTTGCTAGCAGCAGAGACAGAACATTATAAGGTGGGTGTTTCAAACAAAAAATTCAAATTAAAAAATCGAGGGATTTTTATTGTATGTTGTTAAATCTGTAGTACTCCTGCGTGACCTGTAAAATGGTTTGTTGCAATGTAAAATGTGAGTAAATTGTACCTAAAGGGGACAAACATTCAAAATTACTGGAATGGTCCTTTAAACATGCAATGATTTGTTTATTGCTTGGTCTAAAACTGGGCTGCACCTAACCAGTAAGAACCGGGATATATGAGAGTTAATATTATGTCCAGTTTTAACACAAAGCATTTGGATGTTAAGACTGTAATCAATAACGACAATAAAGACAGATTATTATATATAATCATTATAATGAACTATATAATCAACTATAATCATTGAAGTATTCAGTTTTCATAGAGGCAAAAATATATAGTGTAACTTCTAAAACTCTGTAATAGGTAACAGGGTTTCTTTTAAGTGTTTTACAGTAGCTTTAAATTACTCTGAGGCAGTGAGAAGTGCACAGTTTCAGCAAATAAAGCATGGAAGTGTCTATGTCATCAAATCAGTTTTGAAACATCTTGTCCTTGCTACAGAGTTTCAAGATAAGTATGAGTGACTTGGCATTTTTTTTCCCCCTCCAAACGTTTTTCCGTGACACCACAGGAAAATTAACAGGGAGGGGAAAAAAAATCACTCCTACCTATCTTGTAGCCGTGTGTGAAATGCATTATAGCCCGAGGCTAAACTGATAGTGCAAACCTGTGATTACCATACTCTGCAAAAACCCTAAAATGAAACCTTTAAATTTTTATACCATTTCATATCCCAGATTAAATGGTGATGGAACCAAGACAGTGTGTTGTTGTGACTCTGTCTGTGTCACTTTCTGTCAATATGTTCCTATTATTTATTTGATTTTAGCCTCCTTTTCTTAAATCCATCTGCTGTGAACACTGACGAAGACACATTCATGTATGGGAAGGTTATCAAATTAATTCTCTTGGTGCAGCTCTATAGTGCAACAACGCTGCACTCTTGATGTGAAATGATAGGTTAAAACTGAAGGTCAGAGCTGATATCCTTGCTGCGTATTTTAAACTAGTCCGTTGCTTGTTGTCATAATGAAATTCGCCCAGGTTAACTCCCAGCAGTTTAAACTTCTAAGGGGGAAAAATCCTATTGATCGGAAGAGTTGGGGGGATTCTCCAAAGCATTTTCACAGCACATTTCACCGCATCAGCATTGCCTCAGGGCATCACACTGAAAGCGGCAGGCTAGTGTAGCTCTTGAGGAGCAGGGTGGAGGAACTTGATACAGGTGAAGTGAATATAATGACTTAGCTTTTGACATACCATGGAGACTGGAGCACGTCAGGCCTCGGTAACAACATCCCGACTCCTTGATCCCTTGTTATAGGCTATTGATCTGATATGTGAGCTGCTGTATTTTTCAGGGCATACAAAGTTTAAAAGATGCTCAGATAGATTGTTAGGTTTCTGCTGTCTCATTTTCCCTCCACTGAGGGACGGGTCACCAGGAGCCTTATACTTCATTTTATATTACTTCCACATATTTTAATCCACTTACTAACATGACATCATTATTATTATTATTAGTAGTAGTAGTAGTAGTAGTAGTAGTATGTTGTTGTTGTTGTTAGTATTAGTAGTATTAGTAGTATTAGTATTATGTTTTTGGGTAACATTTAATTTTACAGATCTGCAAATTTCATGGTAGGTAGGTGATAATCTGCATAAATTACCCCCAAATTACCACAAAATTTACCCCCAAATTTATCGAAAATTACAATAACATGGCTTGATATAACATAACATAACGTAACATATTCGATATTAATAGTAGTCTTATGAAAGTAGTAGTAGTGATAGCAGTACAAATAGTATTAGTAGCAGTACTGATAATAGTATAATGTCACAAGCAGTAAGAACAACAGTTACTGCCATCCAAGATCCAAACACCAGCAGGATAAAAACATTGTAATGTGTGAATGCAAAATGAGTTGCATGATCTGTTGCCAGATGTAGCTGTGCTGTCGCAGAGGAAGTAAAATGAAGGTCATATTTTCACATTAGATGAGTTTAGTCTTAAAATCTGAAGTGGTGCCATGGTTTGTTGACTGAGACAGGAAAACGGGACTAGCTGAAAGGTTGATAATGTGGAAGAGGTGATGTAAGATGGTGCATATGGCTCTCAGTGGTAGAAACCAAAACCAATCTAATCTTGGCGATGTGCCTAAGATAGGAAAACAATGCCTGAAATATATTTTAAGCATACTGCCCAAGGTTTAGAGTTACAGTCCATGATTGACGCATCACCCCGCTGTGCATGTTATGTAAACACTGTGTTGGAGAGGGCGGTGGGATGAAGAGCGAGCGATGCCTCCAGGTGAGCGTTGAAATAACTGAGAGGGCAGGAAGCTGATGGGGAACAGACTGGAGAGTTGAAGTTTGAAACTGAACACTAAAGAGGTTAGTGGTAGTAATGTGTAACCTGGGACTGTCCATCTAAACACTGATCTTCAAATAACAACAAAGAGCCCTGTTCACACATGGTTTTGACTTCAGTGATCTGAGCATGAGTTGACAGTCAGGACAGATCGCCATGCACACCTGGCATTGTCATTCGTCTCAAATGCATCTCCACTCAGCTCTTCCACTTCAGATCTTTCAGAATTACCTCTTTGCTACCTTTTCTTAATATACATTTATGCTCCGTTCCTTACTCCAACTCCCTTCTTCTTTGTCCTTATATATTCCATGCTGTCACTATCTTCCAAATATTCCCCACCCAACCCATTCCTTATCTCTGGTCCATTCATGATGCAGCTGTGCCCAACCACTTTATTTTTTGATTACCCAACAAAGACACTGTCAGCTCACCCATTAAAGCAAAGTTCATTCAAACTTGTATTGCATTGCCAACAGTTCGCTCTATCAAACACTTCTTTATTTCCACAGTGCAACTCGGCGGTCTCCTGATGCTGTCAGGGACACATCAGGACGCATTAGTGTTCACGCTGCAAATACGATGTGGCCAGTGCGTCCTTGACCATCGCCCAAGGTGGTCTGAGTGATCAGATCACAATGAACCGCGTTTACACCTGTACTTTCAGCTGCCCGCTTGTGATCAGATCACCTAAGACAGATTTTAGTGTGGACAGGGTTTATGAAACAGCGCACATGACCATCAGTCTTGGCTCAGCATTTCTCAAACGGAAAAAATTCAAAAAGGGTTTTATATAAATAAAATAGTTAAAGAGAGCTGCAAAAACAGTGAAGATAAAATGAATAAGACATAAAATAAGTACTCAACAAATGTGGGTTAACAGTTTAAGTCAACTAGTTCCTATGTGAAAGCAAGACTGGTTTGTTTTCAGGGAGCAATTAAAGGACCAGCCCAGATATACCAACCCTATTCCTCAGCCTATCAGTTAAAGTGGCACAATTAATCATGTCCAAGGATGCACTCAGGTCAAGCAGCACTAGTATGTAATCTGGCTGTAATCTGCATTCATCAAGAGATCATTAGCAACCCAGAGAATGGCAGTTTCAATACGATGAGATTTACAAGAGCCAGACTGTTTTAAACTCTAATGTTTCCCCCAGAATTTGGAGTTGTTGCATCGATGCCACAACCTTTGGAATTTAGGTGTTAATGGGTAATTTTTGAATTGGTCTATAGTTGTTAAGGATTGATTAACCAATAGACTGTAAGAGAGGCTGAGCACTTGGCAGGAAATAATCAGGAGCAACCAGTGTGAAGAGGGAGATATTTATGAGAGAGTAAGTTATAACCTTTTGCCCCATAACCTCTTTGAGAAAGTTATTAAGAATAATATCTCAGAGACTGAAGGATGGTCTCCAATGCATCAAACTAAATCCAAGAGCTCCTGCAGCTGGCTTAACAAATCCAGTTTGAGGTGAGGTATATCAGCAGGAAAGACAGCAGTGTCCAAACTAAATCAAGGGTTTTCTCAGGGTTTTGAACCAGGCATAAATTACACTAAATAATATTCAAAAACTCAGATGCAAATAAACAGAAAATAGATTTTGAGTGTTAAAATTACATGCAAAAATAACTTTACTGTGGTTTACCACAGTAGAGTGTTGAGATTCAGAGATTTGTGACTGGAAACCAGAATTTAGATGGTGAGGGTGATAAATAACCACACAAAAGGGTCAATAAAAACATCTATGTAAAATAAAATAGTATGTACAAGAGAATCATTAAGAATAAATGTCATATTAAGAAGGGCCAACTCTACATTCACATTCACAGAAGTATCTTCTGCAGAGGTGGAAAGGACCAGAGGGTTTAACAGTCAGTATTGTCTGGTAGTTTTTGTGAAATCTGTTAAAACAACTCTCTGTTTGAAGTTGACACACACACCCTCCAAATCATGACTCCATTATAATCTAACTTGGTTTTAACCAACATCAAACATAATTCTTTCACAAGGTAGACATGTGGTATGTAAAATTTACTTATCTTGAATTGTTGGTTGGTTAATTGAATCTTAATCTTAAGATCTCAGCTGTACATTATATCCTTAAAGCCTGCAAAGTGAAACCAGTGTTCTGTTCATATGCTGCTACAACATCAAACTGAAAAAATACTCATGTGCCAAAAAATAAAAAGACCAAGTACTTTTGACAGACAGTTGTCACCCAATGAAGAGAAGTCATGCATTGACCCTTTTAATTGAATAAACAAAATGTGGCTTTGTGATTCCAATTTCATAAACACCACAATTAAACTTTGCATATGAACTTAGGAAGGTAGTACTTATTAAATCAAAGAGAGGAATTCAGTTGGAAAATGAGAATTCTTTGTTTCAGCGGGGTTGAGTCAGTAGTTGTACTATTTGTCTTTTTCCGACTTTCATAATGAGACAATCAGTCTGCACAAGACTATATAAAGGAGGTAAACAAAACCCATGCTTAAGAGATAAAATTAAAAGCACCACTAAGTTTTAAATGGAGTAACTTAATCAAATGTATAGTTAATAGTAACTGTATCATTCTCATGTGGCTAAGGAATGAAATGGGTTTCAGGCATTAAATACTCATCATAGTTTATTTCCATTAGTGTGCTGTGAAACGCTTGTTGGCACAATGTGTTTATTACATTTTTTCACTTTTTTCCCAATGTCATTGATTAAACTGAACTGAAGTTCCCTTTTCTCTGTACTATTAAGTTTGTCTTATCTCCTGCGTGCTCCACATCACACAAAACTCGTTTCGTTTTGCCATTTAAGAACAGAGGAAAACCTTGCATAGACACTCAGCGCCTTGATTTCCCACACACTGGTTCTGCAAATTGGCTATAACATTGCATCTTAATGTTTACTTATTTAGTGTCATTCCCTATTCTATACTGCTTAGCAAAAGAAAATGAAAAAAAAAGTGTGCAGTCACTGACACCCTGACTGAAAAGCTAATGCCTCCATCAAGGAGGGGAACCTCCTTGATGACTGTGATCGCCCCTGAGTGTCTGTTCGCTCGTAAGCAGGATAACTCAAAAAGCCCTGGAAAGATTGGCGTGTAACTTGGTGGAAAGGTTGGTCATGGTCTATCAGACAAGTGAATAAGTTTTCTGGCCAATCGGATTCACTGGGGCATGGCAATGGGTAAGGCTTAGAACAAACAGAGCCGCAGCTCCGAAACACATCCATGTAACATAACAAAACACAGTGGGGTGAATGCTCATTGGTCAGGCGGCAGTGACCAACTTTCCCTGCTGGCTGGCTGAAAGGGGCGTGGCCTATGACAGCAGAATTCTGAAAGGCACTTCCAGCTGCAACCTTGGCAGAGGACTGCACTCTACTCAGTGCCTTCTCAATATTGAAATAACATGACAATGAAAACAATGGTTGGCTCATTACCCATCCCAACACCAGCTGCATGCAGCTTGGTTTAATCACCGGCACTTCTCCTCCTTCACCAAAATAGAAGAGAAAAGACTTTTTCATGTCCCATGGTGCTTGAGCTGCCGGCCACAAGAATATCCAACACTGTCAGAAAACTTCTCAGTGCCCTCAAATTTCTCTCTTTATTTGAGTTTTATACCCCTGTATAGCAACACAAGGTCCCATCTCAATCTACTGTTCTCTCTCTGTCTGAGGTCTCTCAAATAGTTCCCTCCCAATGCAACAGTGGCAAAAAATATTCTCAGGTTCATATCTGAAACCCAGAGTAATGGGTGACTCTGTCACTTGCAATGTCAGATCAGATCAACTTGCTGAAATCCTCTGCAATCCAGGGGCTAGGGCCTCTGATTTTGCTGCAAATTTAGCTTTATTTGCCAGTGACAGTAAGCTCTATAGCGATATAATTCATCTTGGCACAAACAATAAAAGACTAAAACAGCCATGATCATGAAGAATAACCTATTGTAGGACATCATCCCACCACTGATAGGGTATTCCTCTCATGGCATAGTGTTGAAGCACAAATTAGGACAGAAGGACCTTTCTTTCTCTCCCTCTGCCAATCTTTGCTGGCTCTCTACCGTGACCTATCAATAAAAAAAATAAATAAAAAATAAAACGCGAGATGCAAAAGGCAAATCATGAAAACGATCAACAAACCAATTTACACCTTTAATTATCAGACGGTAAAGCCTGGCACTGCACTTAAATCTAGTGACCCTTTTTCTGGCTCTCTATTACAGCGCTGTGTAATCTTTGTTCTTTCTAGTCCTGAGATCATTATTTTAAATAGAGAAATATGGAGTTATTACTTAAGGTAAGATACACTCTTGTAGCCCAGTCTAATTCCTCCTGGAGGGACCGCGATGAAGGGTTGGGGAGGGAGCAAGGAGAAGGCCGATTAGGTGGCATTAATGGGTTTTTAATTTAAGTCTGGGATTATTAGGTGTCAAACACAAAAGGCTGAATGGATTTCAGAGATGAGTTGCGTTAACCTGCTGTCAGATGTACATGACACCTGGTCCATTACTATTCTCCACTCCTGAGGTGCTTTAGGTGCATGAGACGTCTTCAAACCTGAACTCCAATCAAAGAAATATAACGCTCAGCCTCTCACACAGAGAGCGAACCTAAAAGGAAACTGGGACCATGTGAGACATGTGCCTTTGTGTCTTTGATGTTCTTGTCATGAATTAAAGCTCAGGGTTGTTGGTCAGTTCTTATCTGTACACATACAGCACCCTTTCAAGCCCCCTATTTTCTGTCACAGCTCTCGAGACACAAACACGCTTTGAGTCCAATTTGATGCCATTGCAATGCATATTTAAAATACATTGTGCTAGACAATGTCATGGCAACTTGACAGTGAATACAGAGAATAAAAGATGGCAGAGAAAGAGCATGTTTGATGACAGCCATGGAGAAGTAAAGTGTGCGTGAGTGAGAGAAAGAGAGGAGAGAGAGAGAGAGGGGCAGATACATGAACACTGAAACAGAATAAGTGATAAGACAGGTCTTGTGTGTCTTCTAGACTCTTGTACAGTTTGCCTGAAACGGTATGCCATACAATCATAATTAATGAGACTTCATCAGCAGGTGTCCCATAGTT
>OMLF01010528.1:22639-33409 GCA_900302615.1 Holocentrus rufus
CAAGTATATAGGTTTTTTTTTTTTGTGCTTTTCACTGTTTCAGTGTTCATATCATTAAATGTAATACCATTAATCACCATTTGCACCCTGCTACTATTGATATTCTCACTATTGACATTCTCACATCCTCATCATTGACTGATAAGGATGGTGTCACATTTGTGTATGACTCATCGCTACTCATATTTCTCATATTTATATACTTTACCCACTGCTGGGGACCCAGAGGCCCAGGGTCCCAAATTACCAGGATCTGCTTAATTCTCCACTTCTTGTCTATTCTACAGCGAGATGCTGTTTTACATAACTTTAGTCCTCTAGATATTATTCCCACCAAATTCCTCAAAGACATTATGGGAACTGTAGGCTTTACCTCGTCAGTTATTGTGAATATCTCTCTCTCCACTAATTAGCTTCCTGACTATTTCAAGATGGCAAATGTTCAGCCTCTCAGAAAAAAAAAAAAAAAAACTCCATTGATCCATCAGGCTTTAATAACTGTAGGCCTATTTTAGTAGCTGTCTTGGTATTTTGGGAGCCCGAGGCAAGAGCAGGAGACGCCCACTGAAAATGTCCTTCAGGACAATTTAAAAGTGCATCAGAATCGTAACTTTTTACTCCCATATGTCATTATTTCAGGAATACCTGCTAGCAACAGCACAAATCTACAGTAGATAAGCCTAATTAACATCAAAACTAATTAAGCAATAATACACATGAGAGAGTGCTGTACAGTGAGAGTCTGACGCTGCTGTGCCGCAGTCCAAGGCCTCAGACAGAAACATATTTTGGAGAGATCAGGCAGCAGCGTCACAAGCTGCTGGCTTGCCTAATGTTAGATAAAATCCCTACTGTCTTACACTGTGATACTATACATGGCAATGCATTAAATATTCAAATGACCCATAGATAGTCATCAGTGCATTAATAATTAAAATTGAGCCTTTCTCCATTGAGCTACAGCTATTTATTTAGCAGCTTTCTCTGGGCAGTTTTAGCAGACAATCTGAATAAATTTCAGTATCCACACATATCAACTCGTGCTTGACCTGAACTAGTTTGTCAGATGTGGGTTATTTTGAATGCAGAACTTTCTTTGTTACAATGACTTTGAATGTGTCATTACTGTAATACTAAGAATGAGAAAAAATAACAGGCACTCAGCTATGTGCTACTCAGCAACAACTGCCATGTGCAACCTTGAGCGTATTGTTGTTGATCTACATTAAATGCAATATGAAAACAATTAGAAAGAAAACCAAATAAATTGTTCATTTTTTATTACTTTTATTGCAGTGCAAGCAAATGCTGCTCCTCAAGTTTGATACCACTGCTATTCAACATCACAGCAGTTAATATCAACACCGCAGCGCTTGAGCAGGCAGCATGATGATAAACAACTATAAGAATACTAACAATATATGCTCTGCTAAGGCATGCAATCTCATTTTATTAACAATATATGTTCTGCCAAAGCATGCAATCTCATTTGTCGTGCACATGTACCCGAAAGTTCCTCAGGGTACAGTTTTGAAGTGTGAGTCCAGAGCGGAGCTGGCACTGCAGCTCTCCTCTGTACTGGCACAGCGACGCTTGACTGGAAGTGCTGTGTTATTACTGTCACAGCCAGACAGTGTTACTCCATTTTCTGTTGGTGAGAGATGGCCTCCAGTAACTCTTCAAAGAGATTTCTGCTCTGGGCCCACTTACAGTCATAATTTCAGCATAATGTGCCTCCAGTCCAGCATCAGAAAGGTTGCAGATCCTGCATTGGTTTGTGTACGTAGGCTGTAAGTGGAAAGAGGGAGCAATTTTTGAAGTTTTCTCAAATACTTCTCAAAGGAAACAACTTCATGACCTCTCAAACATGGACCATACTTGCCTATTTTGTCACAATTTCAGGGATTGTTTTTTGTTTGTTTGTTTTGTTTGTTTCTTGGTTTCTTGGTGATGATGACATATTTTCCTCTGCTTTCATCCTTGATGATGAAACAGTCTGGCCTTAAATTCCAGTTTTGCTCCTTCCCTCCCAGGTAAAAAATGTATTTGGACGTCAAACCAAATCTACTGACAAACCAGAGACAAAACAAAGGCAAGGAGAGATTATGTGAAGGACTCGCGGATTCACTGCAGCTCAGACTGATATTGAGTCAGCACGCGTCATGCGGTGACACCGCAGGGTGCTGTGTGGTCTTGTTATTTCCCTCCTTCCTTATCCTCTTTACCCCTCCCATGAAAACATGTTCAGCAGAGGTGAACTCTAAGTCTCTCATAAGACACCGCAGTCAGCTGATGGGAGGCTCACCCACGTATCTCTTGAGCCATGCTCACAGCCCAGAAAAGCTATTGATGCCATGCAGTCCCACCTTCCATTCCTCTCTGACCTGCACAAGCGATGCTGAAAGTGTTTTATTCCCGCCTCTTCAACAGTCCTTAAGTCAACCTGAATAGTGTTGAGTGTCATCCAGGTAATGAAATTTCACACCACCCAGGCCGTTTGTTTCATTGCGTTTATTCCATTTCTTCCTTTGAAAGAGTGGCTGACACCTGTAAGGCTGTAGATTAGAATCACGTATATTACATTCTTTACTTAGCCATTCTTCAAAGGTCACAGAATGGAAAAGTCACATTCTTATATCACTCTATTTCTTTCAGATCTTGGCACTAAGGAGGAAAAATAAAAGTGATTTTGACGTGTTGCTAGGCTCTGGGTATTTGATATTGCTGACGGAATATAAACAAAGCAGACTCATAATTTTGGAATGGGGTGTTGCTAGGTTACAGGTGTCATGCGCTCAGTGGAGTACCTTTCAGCCAATCATATCGCTCACTTGGCGCTAACAGTTAATATAAATGCCCATCACCCTTAAACTGAACTTTAGTACCCCAAGCTGTAGCCTATCTTGTCTACTGAAATGAAATACAAAGTGGCATGACTTTTTTGGTGCTGCCGGGGCGCCTGGGTGCTGCAATTCATTGGTGGGTGAGGCCTCGTGGCACATTGTAAGCTGAACTTATTATAGCACAAAAATCTTCCTCTTTGCCTTCACACACTGACAAAAAACCCTCCACTGACCACTTCTGACCTATTTCAAAATTATTTTTTATCTCAATAAATTCTGAAGGTTATGGTGTCAATGCAATTCACAGAATAGTTGGAAGAAATATTCGGTTGGAAGAAATATTCGGTCTAGTTTTGACAGAACAGACATCAGAGACCTGAATCGGCCCTTTGCAAAGTTAATCCTGAAGTCCTTCTCAACATGATTGATCATCCTGTTAGGGACTGAGGAGTTTGGTTTGTGTCTCGGGGACGGCCATGGTATGATTTACATCTCAGCCGAAGATTTTCAGAATCCATTGATGATTATTTGTTCTGCTCCGCTGCTTACAAGCGTTACTGTAAATCTCTAAATCTCTGATATAGCAAACAATCCCAGTAATTTGGTGGTATTAGGTAACTGTCAAGCCAAGGACTGTTCGTCCCCAAACTTTCAGCAGAGGCGGGAACGAGACGGTTCATTCAGGGGCTACTTCCATCAGCATTATTGGAAAAAATGAGCAGAACTTCCATAAGGCTTATTTGCATGAGTAACATATTTGAAATATGTATGATCTAAACGTCATAAACATTCATAAACTGTCTTCTGTGTCATGTATGGAAGGGATGGATTTACTTCTCATATGCAACACACAGTATGCATAACACTCAGCTTAATGAATTTATAGGAGTAAAAGAGTTATGCCCACTGTATTAAGACCTAACATTCGCTTCATACTTGAAGCCGCAGTGGGCAGCAGCTAAGCCGTTGAGGCCGTCACCTCATTTTTATTTTGACCTGAGTCACAGCTCTTCCCTCTTTGCTTTCAACACATTTTCTGAGTGAAACAACTTTCTCTTGGTTCTTGAATTTACATTTTTCTCACAGTCAAGTTGTGACTATCTCTGAAAATAATTAAATCAACTAAGTGTTTATATAACCCCAATCAGTAACACTCAAAACTTTGCTGTTCAATATAGTGATTTAGGAATATTGCATCATTTGAGTACTTGCTGTTGAACAATGGGGAGGAATGTGAACATCATCCTGGCTTGACTGCACCATTGTTCTCCTTCCTCAAGCTGCAACACAGCTGCAGATTATGTTGGATTCTGCTGCCAGCATATTGATGAAAACTGAGGACTCCTCATCACTCCTCATCATGACTACTATTGTCATTTCTCTGGACTGGCTGTGTGGCAAAGACTTTATAAATGTGCTGGCCTCGTGACATTAAAGGTTAGGCGAACCTTTGGGTTAAAATAGACACTGTATCGGTCAGGATTTTGGACTTGTGGTGTTTGATTTCCAGTTTTTGCTGCAGGGTAAATGGCAGCCCGGCAGAACTGGACCAACAGCACGCAGAAGATTAAAGATGAAGGTCTGAAGGACACTTTCATCACTTCTCTATCTCGCTCACTCTCTTCTGTATGATGGAACGGAAGATAGACCAGTTGCCGTGGCGACAATGATTTTCTCCACAACACATCTGATGTCACCTGCGGCTGTTAATTGATTGATACTGATTTATTAATATAAAGCTGTATATTTTTATGAATTGCTTCATTTATATTTATCTGCAAGTTTAGTGTGACTATAAAAGAAAGTTTGCAGAGTGCAGTTATATAAACTATAACTTGCATCAAACTTATTCTCTGAGGAATCTGGGTGGGTTTTTTATTCTTCATATTTTTTGTATAATTATTTGATATTATCTGGCCCTAATATTTCAATTTCCTCTCCTGCATGTTATTGCATTGTTACTCTCAGCTGTGGAATAGTTACACCACATTGCCAATTTACATTCCTTAATAATTGCAAATTATAGACGCAGGACCCATGTAATGAACAAAACTGTTTGGAACTGTTTGTCCAAGTAACTCAGAGCACAAATTCTCACTCTCTGCCACGTTTCTCTCTCTCTCTCTTTCTCTCTCTCTCTTACACACACACACACAGACGCTCACACACATAAATTCATCCCACCCATGAGGGCCCTTTTTAATTTATTTTTATTTCCCTTGCCATTTTGAGCTTCTTATGGTTGTTTTTCTCCCCACCATGTTGTTTCTGTTATGATTTGGATCCTGTTATCCATTGTGGTTTTCTCTTACTCTCACTTTAATTTGTTGTATAATAGGGAGTGTCAGTAATTGTGATAATCACCTAATTACACACTGAAAATTGTATTATATTCAATTATATATATATCAAAAATAATATATTTATATATAATAAGAAAACATACTGAGCAACTGCCTTTATTTATTTATTTATTTCTCATCTCTGTCAAGGGTTCTGATGATTTGAGGGCACTTTAGAATGTAATGACAGTAAAATTACAACTATTGAATGAAATTTCACCCATGAAATGTAGACGTGCAGCTGAAATCACGGGCTATTAAAGCTTAGAGACCACATTATCATATGAATAACTGCCTGCTTCGTATTGTTCTGATGATGGAGCCCAAACAAGTAAAACATGTTGTTGCAATTTTGCATAAGTGCAAAAGAAGAAAGGAGAGTCGGGATGAAAGAGACTTTGCTGTATTGTCTCTCCATTACCAGCGCTGGAGCTTTCTGTGGGCAGGCGTGAATAAAAGCACCGGTGAAATACTTGTACTTGGAGATGAAAAGTCACTTTGGCTTCATCTGAGGCCGACTGGGTAGATGAAGCGTAAGTATTCGACTGGCAGAGTGGAACATAGTTTGAATGTCTGAAGTGGGGCAAGTGGAGAAAAAATGCAGGATATTTCACTCTTCCAAGTTCAAGTTTCTGGCAACAGCCCGCCTCACTTCTACATGCTGTCAGGTTCTGATTTCATAGGACAAAGCGGATCGACTCAGCCATCCTGTGTTGTGCTCGAGCAAAGCACATGAAGAGATGGAGATCCTTCGGCTCGGCTAAGCAGGGCTCAGGGTTAAAGGCAACCGTGGCTCCTAGATGTTTTTGATGGGATGTTCGGAGTCTGCGATGCTCCTGCGGTACACAGTTAGTCCCCCACTTCGAGTCGTTCTGCCAGAAAAGTCTTCTAAACCCATTATGAGTAGCAAATAGACCTCCTGCAATCTGGAGAGCAGACTCACTTTACTGGCAGGGAGAGGAGACACAGAGCCCACAGCAGGTTTGTAGATAATAAATGGAAAATCACATCTTATTTTGGCTTTCTGAACATAGAGGAGGGACTGAGGATGGTGATTGAATTATCAGAGGTGCAGACCATAAATTTGAAGCTACGCTGAAATATGACACATTCTGAGGGGCACATATATCTGAAAGGCAAAGGGGGATGTTATCGAGGAATACTGATGGACCTGTGATATTTATGTGATTGAAATTTTGAGAAAAAATATACGCTCTGTAATATGTGTTTTACACCTGAGATACCAATAGGTAGAGAATTTTGATTTAATTCTGTACTATGATTAAACCTGTATATATATATACAGTCTGTTCAATACCATACTGCAGGGGAACAGTATAGATATAGACGGTGTTCTGCTACAATCCATACAGGCATGGATAATTGTTCCTATGCTTAAATCTGATCAGTTTTATTGGTATATAATTTATGTAGGTTGCTGAGCTTTGTTGTCTTTTTTCTTCTTCTTCTCTTTAAAGGAAAAGCCTGTTGCATTGTATCTGAGGAAATGTGCTCTATAAATTAAGTTTTTTTGTTCTGTTTTGTTTTTGGCAAACAACTTTTTCTTTCCATTTTGGCCTTCTTTCCACATGAAAACTGTTTTTCTCCAGGGTGGAATTTTTTCCTGTTGCCATGTGGATAATGAAAACAGAACAGTTTGATAATGTTGACATCATCAGTGTGACTTTGTACACAGGAACGTTGACCTCACACAGCTGCCACTTTCGTCATGGTGGGAATTCTACGAACTTGTCACTTTCAGACGGCACTCTAACTCATTCATCTGTCGATATGAACAGTTGCAATAGTTAATATATTTTCAATCATCTTTTTGTACTTGCATCTGTAACTCAGTGATGTGAACAAACCATCAACAAACTCCTCAGCTTCTTCTCTCAACTCATACAGCACAGACTTGTGTTTTTTTGAATTCTCATGCATACAGAAACATTTTCAAAAAGGCTCCCTTGTGGACAAATATTTTTTCTGGAGAAATAAATGGAGAAATAAAGTTACATTTTCCATATCCCCCTCCGTGCAGACGTGGTCTAAGGCTCTTGCTGAAGGCCGTGTGATGATTTATTGAAAAATAAGGTTATAAAAGGTCACATTGCTGTGATAACGCTCCAAGTTATAGAAATTCCTCAGCACTGTCAATGGCGAGCACAGGTCATGTAGTCAAGTGTAGCTGTGATTAATCACTCACTGAAAAACAATTACAACTGCTATTGCTACATGTACTAATACTGCTGATCCTAGTGGTAATAATAATATATATGTAAGTATATATGTAAGCAGGTGAAAATGTATACAAAACATTTTACAGTTTGAAGTATAATATTTAGTAGTTCACTTGGTAAAATGTCATTTTACTAGCTGTATACACGTTGTCATGGAGATAGGATTGCTCCATTGTGATGACATCAACGGGCACAATGGGGTCAAAGTTCACCACAGGAAGAGCAGGCTGCATTATACCGCGAGCCATCACTGGTGTCTGGGGATAAATATTCCTCTATTTTATGATGAAACACTGAAGTGGTCATAAATTCTGATGCATGAGGGTGTTACAAAGCTAACTGAGTGATGTCATGAGTGATGTTTTTGTGCTTTCTCTGGTGATTCACAACATGTGTGTTGAGCGTATAGTATTCCTCTGTGGGCGCAACAAACGACTAAACTGAAGGACGGCGTGAGTTAGCATATAGACTGCTAAAGCCACACAGAGTAATGTGTAAATGTTTTATGGATTTATGGAGTGTACTGAAGTATATGTTCATTGTGTCAAACACAGAGGGGGGATGAGAATGACGCAACCAGTCCCACATGTTTATCTTGGTGCTGCATGAAGAGTGAGTTCAATCTAAAATACTGAACATAAGACACTTTATTCTCACTATTTGTTGCTATAAGAGATTATTCTGATGAAAATATGTAAAGTAATGTACTTTCAAGTACAAACACTTCAACTGTGAAGTGTTTAATATAAAGTAAGGGTTATTCACCAAGCTAGAGTGATCTGAGGAATGTACATTTTGTTGTATCCTGTTTCAGTTATTTCTGTATCAGGTTTCGGAGGCCAATACTGTTATCTATTGTCTAGGGTCTAATGACTATTGACTACTGTCTATTAGCCTAACTACAATCTTCTGTCGAATCCTTTTTGTCTTTTGTAGAACTGGATAATTATTTGTGTTTACAAGTGCTAGTGCTGTGAATATGAGCTTGAGTTAAAGGTTAAGCCTCACAGTGTTGATATCAAAGGCTAAATGTTCAGGGAAAAGATACATTTAGGATAATATTTTTGTTTTTGTCCTTTTTGCTATAACTGATGGAGTAAACTGAGCACTTTGAGCAGGGTTAAAGAGCCTCATCATCATCTTATCACTGAGTTTGCATATACTGGAATTTTGCATTCCCAAAATTCCAATAAATTAATACTGTATTCTATTAGAGCGCCGGTGAGAGAAAAAGACCCAAAAATGTATTGCGAGTCCTGTTCATTTACTTATAACCCAGCTACATATATGTTGGCACACTGGTCATTTACATTTCATTTGCCAGGGGCAGCAGGTGGAGAATAGCTTGTCTTGCAGAGAGCTTTTCCTAATCAATTTTGTTTTATTATGACTATAAATAACAGCATCTGAGTAAATGGGAGGCTGCTGCTCCAAAGTGACCCTTCTGCTGGCGATGTCAGCACACACCCATATGCTATTGTCTAACACAGGGCTTTAGCACAAGGCTATTTAATGTAAAGGAGTGTGGGCAGTCCACTCCGCTGCAGTAATTCTTTGTTTTTTATAACTGAATACAGCGAGGGCCAAGAAAGAGTCAGGAAGGAAAAAGATGTGACAGCACAGCAGTCAGCATGCAAGCATTTGTTTGACTAGTGTATGATTTAAGTGTTTCACACTTGACAAGACATGCAATTTATTAATGACGCAAAAAATATTACAAATTTCCTCACAGGCAAGGCACAGAAAGGGCTGGGGCAATTACTTTCTGCTCCCCACCTTTGCTGACACAGACACATGGAAAAACACATCCTTATAAAACCATCTGTGCGTAAACTTTGCTGAATCAGCAAGGAAAATTGGTCATTTTTCTCCAGTGTGGAGATTCCTCATGTCTCTGTGTCTCCTATAGCCTGATTTACCTCAGCTTGTTCAGCCAGTATCCTGCAGAAGACTTTCTGTTGCAAACGACATAATTTAGGTGAATTTTTCATTAAAGCATGGATAGATTTAATACTCCTGTGTCCCCTAGTGCTTATTAAATCAGGCCAGTTTGAGATAATGGATCTTTAAAATTCTACAAGCAGCTCTAGTAATCTCTTCCCGCTCTCTTCCCTTTCCTCCCGCCGGACTCTGTTCCCTCACACCATATTTATTGCAGGATGATTCAAGTTTGGGCAAAGGGAGAGTTAGAGAAAGAGCGTGTGAAAGAGATTTCCAATAGATAACGTGTTTACAATATTAACTAAGAGCCCCGTAGCCTAAGAAAAGGAGCTGCAGGTACCAGAAGTGCTGATGATTTCAAAAGGCGGCAGCAGGAGAAGATTAGGGAGAGAATAGAAATTCCAGCTCACACTTCGTCGACACAGTCAATAGCGCCTTACTGGGGTGAGGGACTGAGAGAGGAAAGTAAGGTAACTATATTGAAGTCAACTTTTTCTTTGAGATCCAGACGAAGTTGTTAAATCTATAGCTGTCACATTTGATGTCGGTATTGATTTATGAGGTTGGCACACTGAAAAGACTGGCAGCTTCAAGGGATCGCGCTGTTTAGCTATGCAAAGCTTGCTTTTAATCCCACAGCAGGTTTAGGCGCTTCCTGCTTTGTGTGCAGTCCTGGCTCGGCACGGCAGAGGAGCATAATGTGTAATGATTGGAATATTGAACTACGCATGACTAGAAATAACAAGAAAGAAAGTCTCTTTAAAGAAACTTCTCTCGGGTTGCATTTTTCCCATAAGGAGGGTAATGAAACATATTTCAATGAGGAGAAATCAGGCCCAAATTTGTTGTCCAAATGGGTTGCTTTTGAAGGAGTGTTTTTGTGCTGCAGCTAAATGGAAAGGAAATAAAGGTAGTGTCTGCAAGCGACAATTAAACAAGCTGGTAGTACGTACTTATTTGAACTGCAAGGTGCAATGTTTGGCAATGTGGTATAATGAGACCCCTGTAAAATAAAAAAAAAAAAGAAAGAAATAGAGTCCAAATTTCACATAAAGAGTTTCAAAGTCACTTTTCCCCACCCGATGACATATTGTCCCGCGCTGCAAATCGTCTCCGAAACAGCCACAAGCTATTTTTTTTCCGATGCGCTTCCATTAATGCATCTCCCTCGTCCATGATGGCCTTATCACAGTTTTAGCATCTGCCCTCAACGCCGGTTTCCCTTCACCCGTCATTCCAAACCTTAGGCCCGGGAGTGAAAAGCTCAATCATTGGAGAGATGGGGCTACAGGCCAGCATTATGTGCAGCTGTGTGTGATGTAAACACCCACTTCCAGCCAGCAGCATCATTTTAACTTCAAAAAAAAAAAAAAAAAAAAAAAAAAAAAAAAAAGCAACATTCTG
>OMLF01010528.1:33429-45753 GCA_900302615.1 Holocentrus rufus
TAAACATAAAAAAAAAAAAAAAAAAAAGAAAAGGAAAAAAAAGGCACATTGCTCTTGTTGTCAGCGTGGCCAGATGAAGCCTCCAAATAATTAACACTTCTCTTTTCTGAACAGACCATTTTCCCCTTTTTCATCACATCATGATCCAGTAAGCTCAGATGGACACGCTGGCATCTGTGATGATTCCTGAGCTTGATGGTTGATTAACAACACATTACAAACACACTTTTCACCAGCCACTGCCCATTTCAAAGCCTCTCCTCTGATTTCTCCGTAAACAAACTTTATTTAATAAAAGTGTGTTTGAATGTTGAGTGTCAATAATTAACCTGAGCTGCACTACTTTACAACACAAGGTAATCCCCAGGCTGTTTTGGTAAGGTAAATAAGAAAATTTATTTATTTATAATAATGCATCACCTCCCACACACACTTTGATCAGCACCATGTGAGGCGGCTGAATGTGCAAAACCTTTTGTTGGTAGAGAGTTTTTCATTCACTTCACATGGAATGAGATGAAGAGATAAACAAACAAACGAATGAAACTCAGTGCAGCTGATACCTCTGATCCCGAATCAGTAATAAAGAGCACAAGAGCGTCAACAGCAGCAGCTACCTGCTGAGTCAGAGGGCACGGCACAAGGCCTCCTTTGGAGAAACTGGAAAAAAAAAAACACAATTGGGCATTGCCTGACAGGAAGTGGGCGTGGCCCAATCAGTGCGAGAAGTTTATATGTTGTTCCTTAGCTGAGGACAAACCTTGCGTCAAAGTTTTGTGGTGTTATGTTGATCAGTTGTGAAGTTATGTGAGTTTTTGTGATAGGCCACGCCCACTGCCACGCCTGAGAGATTAATCAGATCTTATGTGGCCCACGACATACCCGGTATAGGTTTTGTGATGGCGTGTGAATCCATTCAGAAGTTATTAGTCTTTTTGTAACGTGTCACACCCATTGACACGCCCCCTTTTGGCGAAGTGGTGCAAAACGCCTTGGTCCACCTTGCTACCAAATTTGGTGGAAATCCGAGCATCCGTTCAGAAGTTATGCCACTGTGTGACGAACAAACAGACGCACAGACACACACTGATTCATTAATTGGGGGTTTCTACAAGTAATTAAAAATGCATTCACAACAAATCAGTAATATACCTGATTAGATTGTTACTAGTGAGTTACATTTTAATCTAAATAGACTAAACTGCTGATTATCGCATCATCTGAACTGTGCTAAGAGCATTTACAACAAGCATCAATATTTATGTGTAAAGTGAGATTTTCACCATAATTTACACATCAAAAATTACTATCTCATAAAAATGTATGTACTCTCTCTTCATACATGATTCAGAGTGTACTGTACACACTTCCATGTTTCTATAAATATTTGTAATCAGATTTCTGTTTGGCAGGAGCTGTAACAGAATGCAGTTATCAATTTTTATTGGATTTCATAACACTACATGGAGTGTGTTTCTCTGCAGGCCTGTCGTTAAGCCCCGCTCCAGCCATAGATCATAACAGAGCTGCACAATCCCACCAGTCACCGAGGAGCCGACCTTCCTCATTCCACTTTCCTGTGCAACATATTTCATTAGAGGGATGATATTTACACATATACTGTACATACACATACATGTATATTGTCATGGTTGAGATCTGCTGATGTTGCTGGAAGACTGCAGGCTGATTTTCATTGGGTCCTTGCTGCACGGTGAATTATGTGAAATGCCTGTGCTACTAACCTACATAGGCCAGCTGATGCCTGGTAATTTGCTGCTCCTGATGTGGGCATTTTTCACTGCAGATGCAGTGGAAGGTTGTTTTTTCTTTCGCATTTCTCTGCACTTCATATTGTGAAAGTGTTTTGTGAGCTGGTGTATGATTCATTTCAAGTTTGCTGACAAGGCCATCAGTATGTGACAGGGCTATTCAAGGCTAAACACCGTAAGTACAAATAAAAGGTTTGTAAACCTCACATGAGTTATATAAGGAGCAAGAGACATGCATTCCCTTTATGATCACGCAATAGGTTTTATTTAAAGCTGCACTTGGTGACTTTGCTTGTCAGTGTCATTGTTTGAGAAACGTTTAATTACAATACCCAGAAATCATATAAGATGCTGTCACACAGCATCTCATGTTTGACAACCTGGTCACTGATGCTTTAGACTGAATGATAATAAAGAGATGAGAGAGGCAAAGGCTTTAACACTGGTGAGTCCAGATTTCTTTGAACACTTGATTATATTAAAAGAATAATTTTGCATGTCCTCATTTCCTGAGGCTGGAGAAACGTTCATAACCAACACCATCATTTTATTTGGCCAATGGTGAATATGCGAGCAGAGTGAATGTGATGGGTGACGGGTCGTTTTTCTGTGTTGCAGCCTTTGAGATGTAGATCAATAAGATGGGTGTATTTGTACATGAAAATCTTGACTTTAAATTCCTGTTAGAGGGGGGAAAAAAAGAAGTGGAAACAAAACTCATTTCCCCAACTATAATTGCTTTATTAATATCACAATTGGGAACACTATTAGGTTGCAAAACAGTGGAATGGGACATATTTTAACAAAATAAATCAGCAGGTGGCAGCGTGAAGACAGGGTACTTACAGTTGTGCTAAAAGATGCATAAGCTCTCCACAGAGCGGACGCCACACATGCACAATACAACCAGTGGAAACTGTCTGAGCTGCAAACCGTTATGTTATGGTGATTATGATGACCACAACGTGAAAAAAATGAAGTTAAAAGAGGACGAGGGACCCGTCCTCTCCATGTGGCACTACCCCTCCACTCAAGGGAAGGAAAAGAACAAAATTATATACCAGTCCCTATGATGATAAAAGCTAATTCATTTGATTCATGAGCAGATTATACAGCGCACTCAGAGCACTTTAAATATATATAAATACAATTACAATACACCATAACAATAAAAGGCAAACTCAAACCACCGATAAATATTAGAAAGCGACTATTAAAACAGTAAAACACCTCGGTAGAAGGTAGAGGATCAGTTTAACATCAGTAAACCTGGGCAAACAGCAGTCTGGAAATACTTGAGGGCAGACAGGAACAAAATAGTGAATAATCTATACAGGAAAGGTCAGGAGGTCCATACATAACACCAGTGAGCAAAGCACTCCATGCATGTGTGAAGTGGAGGCCACTGCAAAACAAACCAAGACACATCTGATCATGATGTCAGTGATTTAAAGTATTAACTTGGTCACCGATTGCTATTCAGTATATGACACTGCTTTCTCAAACTGTTGAATTGGATATGTGCTAATGAGTCGCACATATCCATAAATAAAAGTAGATGCTGTGTAAGTTTTCAGCCTGTCTTGCAACCACGAGGCCGCAGCGTGAACCACAAGAGCCCCGTCTCCTGGAATTCTGTGAAATGAGCGCAGCATCTTAAAATGCAAATGCGTCCTCCATGCAGGAAGCGTGAGAGAAATACGTTTTCCCACCACAAAAGGATCTTATGAGACAGACGCGCCGAGAAACAGGCAGCAGTTTGACATTGAAGCAGTGCAGTGGAAAGTAAGGGCACTGTTGTTGTCGTGGTGGATGGGTGTGTGTGTTTACCTTCAACTTTGCCAACCTCAGTTCTCACACTGCCAAGAGATTTTTTTTTTTTTTTGGCTGTGAGTCAAGATTAATAATTTTTTTCTCATTTAACAACAATGAAAAACTTTACCCCAAACCACATGTTACCAAACCTATCCAGTGGTTTAGTTACCTAAAACACAATTTCCATGAAGATGTACCTTAAAAAAAATTACGCTGTACCCTTAAACTCCGCCAGGTTCAAACAAAGAGAAACTAATTACAATTCATGTGTCCATTTAAAAGAAAGTAGCCTCACATTTATGTTCTTCTGCAGCCTGTGGGTTGTCAGGCATGGTGTCTTGTTATCTTTGCCACTCTATTAAATGTCGTGTTTCTTGCACAGCTAACAATAAAGAAGTGCTCGTCGTAAACTCTTACTGCTGTGTCGAAGTGCAACACAGGATTCAAATGTTTTCGCCTGGTGGCAGAAGGTTTGATGAATCAATATTTTAGCAGGAACAAATTTTATATTATAAATGCTTATCGCCATTTAATAAAACAAAACGATGTTTGATAACGGGCCTGAGGGGGAAAAAAAGACATAAAAGGAAGTAACCCCAGTTCCAGCAACTCAAAGGTGGTGCCCTCTAGCTGCAGCACCAACTGTTGCACAACATTAGATCGTTTGATTAAGATTTTGGTGTTTGGTGTTCATGTTGAGCAATGGAAGCATGTTTGCTCCACAGCTGATGTTCAGAAAATGCCTGTGAAGTCAATGAAACCATGCAAAAGTGGGAAACCTCCCCCTCCTCTGTGGTGCACTTATGGTTTTCCACATGATGGTCTCACCACTTGAAGTATCTGAAGGGCCAATGGCATGTACCTCACTCCGCTCCTTCAGGGACCAGGTGTTCTATTAATTGCTTTTGCTCGGTACATTTGGTGCGACGCAAAGCAATGGATGAACTCTCATCACGCTCAACAGACTCCGAAGTGTAAAAGGAAAAAATATGTCACACCTCAATCTCGTTACACTTAAGATAGCATTTGCTACACTATAGGGAGCGCTGCATCCAGGCAGCGGAGCTTCGAAATGTAGTGGATGAATTCCAGTTTGCAGTGCAGGCGATCTTAATTACTTAAAAAAAAAATGTCCATGACACAGACACGTCTCTTGTGGAGCAGCCCTGAACATTGTCACGCAGCTTAAATCCTCTCACGCTGGAAGCCCACATGATGGTTAGCAGTGGGACATACAAGATTTGTTGTGTTTTTCTATCTTCGCCGTGGTGTTTCTGCACGTTTATCTCGGCAAACCAAATTCCATGCCCTGGTTGCTATGGAAATAAAGAAGTGAATTTTGAATCTTGAGATAGCATTTACAGTCCAGTGGGAATAGATTCTGTCTTGACAGCAGTCTACCCCTGGCCGGGTTAGCAAGGTGCACTCAGAGCTGGTTACAGATTTAGAATAGAAAGCCTGTGTTTCTGCTATGCTGGCGTGCAAAGCAGGCACAGGAGATGTAGTCTTCTCTGCTCCTCAGAGGCAAACAAACAGGATGAAAATGCAGCTTAGTCATAGGCCAGCAGTTCATGGGACATGCTGGGAACCTGTGCAATAGTGGCATAACTACAGTCGGTGCACCGAGGCCCAGAACTCCAAAGGGCCCACCAGCCTTCCAAAGGATCTGTGATGGATCCTCATGTGCCACAGATGGGTCTCCAACTGGTCACTGCCGTCTGTGGTGGCTTTGTCAAAATCAGGTCGCAGATGTAATATCCACCTGCAGCGTTTACAGAATGGTTAAGGTTTTATTCAGGGTTTTTGTTGCACACTTCAGTAAATAACCATTAATAGGTGTGACCAGAAGGTTGCCAGTTCGGCCTCTCGCACCAGCAGGAAAAATCTGGGTGGGCGAAGTTAATGAAAGGCGCTCTCACCTCCCTAAATACCCACAACTGAAGTGCCCTTAAGCAAGGCACTTAACCCCCAGCTGCTCTGGTAGAGGCTGTGGTCGTACTGGAGAGGTCCCAGGTGTGAGTGTGTGTAACTGTGTGTGAGGCAGAGCTTTGTTGAAAAAGAGCATCTGTCCTCAGCAAACCCACATTATATATATATATATATATATGTAAATATGTAGCCATGGATCACCTGGACTGTAGGTTTATTTTAATACTTTAATTGGTCTTTGCTCACATTTTTCATCGCAGCTTCAATCAGGTAAGTGATAAAGAGACTACTATATATTCATTGGCTCAGTTAAAAGGTCACTTTATATGTTCATTTATAGGCAGAGGCCTGTCAAGACAAATAACAAACTAGGCAACTTGAGGAACAAAGGCTGTCATCATTCATTTATTTCTTTCAAACTGACATTTTGGGCGAAATTAAATCAGGAGATCATATAGGCTAATAGGCCGTTATTGAGTCCCTATGTCTTTATTCTATAAAGACACACCCACAAGTAAAAACAGTGCATTTTCACGCTTCACAGACACAAGTGTGTGGACTAACAGAAAATGCTGAGTGGCTCCCGTCCACTGAAGCAACACTGAATAAAATGGATCTTTATCGACTCCAACCCATATAAACCAACCAAAATGTGTCTAGTGGACATCAGCCAACCATCACACGAACCACACAGAGAACAGGCTCCAGATATAAAGATATATCCTTTATTCTCCATATGTGTAATACATGTGGTTATAAATATTAATTATTTGTCTGTTGTCATTGTCAACCAATGTGACTTGTTTTTTGTTGGCTGTTATTCAGTGTTGAAGCTGTAGGCTGTGTGATGTAGAGATTAATTAATTAGCATGCTGTCCTGCAGCGATGCTACAAATAATACTGTATGCCTTTAAGAGCAAAACAGTATTCGTAAACATGCAGTGTAGTGGTTCTCAAGCAAATGCACGCTTGAATTTGTCCCTAGTGTGCTGATAGAGTTTGGGGGTGCAAAAAGAGGGGAAACAGAGCACCAATGAAGTGCTGCTGCTGGTCTGGTAAGTCATTGTTGGAATTGGTAAAGACAGGCAGCTATCAAATCATCATTGTGTTTGTGGAAGACACTTTGTCACAAGAAAATAGGTAACTCGCTCATATTTCACAGGTTGTGGTTTAGCTCATCCACTATTCACTCTGCTGCCTTATCTCTCCACCATTTTATCTGTTTGAGTTCTTTATATTATGGAAATTATCAAGCCAAGTCTTGCCCATCAGTCTTTCACAATCAAATGGTTTCATTTAGTTCAGCAGCTGAGAAGCATGTAATTAATTCACTGCAATGAGCTGCATTGTAATGTCGCATGTAATCACATCCGATGCAAAGAGAAACTTGTACTTTGGTATTTGTCTGTGTGTCTGCATGCACAGAAATATCTCACTTTTTTTTTATACAAATGGATTCAGCTTCTTCAGTTCTTGCTCTGAAGTACTTAAAAGGCACCTCTTTTCCTTTCTTTAGTCTTCCAGACATGAATACAGTGAAAAGAGTAGAAAACAAGGTGCAATCGGTTTGATGACAGCAAGAGCCACTTGAAAAGGAGTATCATCCTCTGCATTGCGGGCTCCAAATAACTGAGTGTCCTCAGTGCACTGGGCTGTGGCAGATTTTAATCAGCTCCTCGCCTCAGCCACAGCATGATACGCACCATAGGAGCGGTGGGACCCAGAGACACAAGAGACTGACACTGAGCATCTCTTAATGGCACAGAAAGGAACTAATAATGCACGACATCAATTATCGATAGAAGCATGGTGGGAACTTTGATGACAAACTGTACGGCACCTCAAATCACAAGAGAATCAAAGTAGGAGTTAAAATAAACGTGGCTTGTGTGGGTTTGCATTTGCATACGTGCAGGTAGAGTAGTACACCCCCTCTTAAAGTCAAGGGAGTGCTACTAGTGATTCAAAACCATAGACTGAGTAGAAACTATTAAGGCTCAAATCATGTTTGTCATAAATCCTATCCTCGAAGTTTTTGTGCTTTGCGGACTGGATACAGAAAATATTGAAAAATAAAATAAGAAAACACAGATTAGCCCCAGCTGATAACAGAGAAAGCTGTACTGTGGCTTCAGTAGGACGCATCAGTCTCAGTAGTTACTGCAGTGCCTTGGCAATCAACTTTTACCTGAGAGTATTGTCTGTGCACATCTTACAAGCATAAGACATGCTATCAGCTCTCCATTACTACCCATGATTGTTTGTGTGCTTCAAGTTTCACTGAGTGCACTCTATAATAAATGGTGGCTGGCTGCTGCCTGTTACAGACATTTCCACCCTCACTATCCAATCCAATGTCAGTGAAGGAATCACAGGCCATTAATGCTACTGAGAAAACGCATGCTCTTAACACTTAATGCCAGTAAAATGGCATGAAGTTCCAGTTTTTTGATCACAACCCTCTGAAACAGAGAAAAAATGTTCGCAGTGGTGTGAAAGGTGTGTAGGCCGAAAGTTATTATTTAAAATGTCAGAGTGTTTTTAGCGCAGCGTTCAAATGATCATAACCTACATCCCCCGGCCCTGTTGCATACAAGATGGTTTGATGTTGTGTACTTTGTGACCAAGTTACACACACTGAAGTTTCCGTCAGATATTGTTCTCGCAGAGTTTCATCGTATATATTTTCATTGCATTCTCATTTCCTCTGTAATAGATATGTCTGCCTTCCGCAAGACTGTGAAATTTTTATACCCACAAATAGAAACCATCAAAAGAGAGAAGCTGTGAATCTTTTCCCAGAAGATTCACACAAGCAATAGCTTGGCTGGACACATAATGGGATCTGGCTCAGGAAGACAGTCTCTATGCATGAATCTGGCTATTGTTGAAAATTGTTGCGGCACTCAGCAACAGCACTTGTGTCCACTTCAGTGAATATTTGCACCTTTTTAATGACTGAAATCCGTGGCTGATTGCTCTGGTGTAAACTTAGGCATCCTGTTGGATGATAATGGCGATAATGAACTGAGATGCAGCGGTACATAGTCTGCATCTTAACAGTCTGGCATATGGCGTGAGATTTCCATGCCTCCTCAACATTTGTTGACCTTGATTTGGCTCTGCCTGCCTCCCATATATAATTAGTACCTGTTAATTTCTGCATTCTCCCTCAGTCGTCTTGAGTCAGGTGTTAAGTGAGAGGTGGCAAGCGCTTTAACCAGCCTTTCCCTGTTTTAGCAAGCCGAGCGGTGGAGGGATACAGTCGGCGACCCGCTCGCTGACCAGCTAGCTGGCTGGTGGCCGTCCCGCTGACTCACATAGCTGATCGATAGCTAATTCCCTTAAATAATCAAGGGGCCTCTGCAATGGGAATGCGGTGGGAGGTGTGATAATTGATTACTTTTGCTCTACATTTTCCCCAGTGGGCTCTCTCTGCACGATACCCCGCCACATTTTTCATTGAGCTGTTCATGAGATGCTGAGGTATGCGTCTTCCACCCATCACATTTGGTTAGGGCCAATATGAGGATATAATTCTCCTTTGGTAGAAATTTATTTTGGTGCAAATCTCCTGGCCCGCCTCCTAGGTCCTGTCTTACTTACGGCTTTTAAAGGGAACTACATGCCTGTTCCACTGCTTTCTACGAGGCGGTGTAAATTTGCACATCAAGCAGCCTGGAGATGGTCTTATGCTGGTTTCTTTGAAAATTCGGATCAGGACTCCATTACTCACCCTGAATGAACCACAAAAACGCACCCTCCACTCTCGTATTTTGAGAGTCCATCACACATCCTAAAAATATATGAAAGAGACCTGGCTGAATTAGAGCATCATTGCGAGCAAGATGCTCAAGAGCCTATCCATAATGTATGAGCAATATGATGCAAAACATTGAACAAAAACTTCTGCTAATAACCCCATTTAGCCTCAAATGAAACAAGAGTGGGTTGTGTTTGTATGTGTGTGTGTGTGTGTGTGTGTGTGTTGCTGTTTCTTTCCCTCTCACAAAACATTTCTGTTATTTGAACAGTACTTTCGAATGATATTATAGTGCAAAAAAAAGTGCTAAAAGTTTGGGAGAGATTAAAAAGCCTCTCTTTCAGATGTGTTTTCCAGGACCCAGCTGTGGTGCCGAGGAGAGGGAAGAAGATGAAGAGGACTAGAGGCGAGTTTTCTGCCTGACTTGCAGTTCTCCTGCCTCAGATCTCATGTGCATGAGCGTGTGTGTGTGTGTGTGTGTGTGTGTGTGTGTGTGTGTCCGTTGTAGTAGAAGGGTAGAACAGGAATTGTGGAGAAATAACATTTTACTATGGGACAGACACTAAGACTGACACAAACCATCTGTTGTTATATCTCTATTAGGTTCCTTGTTTATCTGCCAAACCACAAACCCTGTCAGGAACAAAAAAACAAAAGAAAAAAAAAAACATAAAATAACAGCAGTGCACAAGAATAAAGCCAGCAGCAAGTCAACACAAATGACAATTAATATATCTTGACTGAACTCACATTGATTGTTTTTCAAATGATTCTGGGTAATAAAAGCAGTAAAATTAAACAGCATGGTTGTTTTTTTCTTTTATTTTCAGTGCTGGTGGCTCGCCTGGTCTAGGATCACATCCTTCTGGGGTACTATTGTTTTTTTGGCATTTATTCGCACTTTTATCATGTCATTGTAAACTTATTTTAAATCCTTGACTTGACCTTACTTTACTGATGTCAGCTCTGTTGATATGCATTGATCCGGCTTGGGCGGACAGGAGCTGATAAAACTGTTTACAAAAGCCATGCCATAACAAAGAATCGTTATTTAGAAGGAATAGGACAATTTTGGAATATTTAAAACTTTTCTCACTAGGAATCAATATCTTTTTTTATGTGCTACTCATATAGAAACACTAATTAATGCTTATTTAGCTACAGATTAAGCATTAACTAACCAAGTGTTTGCATGAATGTTTGTTATTGAGTTTTCGTCAGTCTTGGCCAACTAATATGTAAATTAATTGCTTAATTATAATTAGCGATTGTTATAAGTAAGATTAAAGGATTCTTCAGTTTACTTACAGGGACACACAAGTGTAAATAATTAATCAAAGATGAAACAATATACACATAATAAAGACAACAATATAATCTGATGAGAAACACTGGATATCTGCTCATGATGGAGGATCAATGATGGTGATCAGTTTGCCTGGGAATGTCCTCACAGACAGCCTGCATGCAGTGATAATACAATAAATCCACATATAGCCACGCATATTTGCTTAAGACATATCAAGTATTTATTGCCTAAAGGGAGCATATGATTGGATTTCAAATTATTCTCTATTTTTATAGTGTGCATATAAGATTAAAGATGATTAATGCAGACATTGTCGAATGTTGTTTTTATTTGAGAGGTTAAATTTAAAGTTACTGTGATGTGAAAAATCCATCCTTTTTTTTTTTTCATAAAAGGCTGCTTTGGAGTAACTCCAGTCTGAACACGATGACGAGGTCTTATTTGGCTCCTCTCAGTAAACAATCACTAAAACCCTTCCAATCAGGCCAGTTTGCAGCATTTCAACTGGAAAGCCTCCACTCAGCAGGTTTGCCACATTTGAATTAGAGGAGCTGCTGCTGTCGGGGGTCCAGTGCTGTGAGTGTGCCGCCTGTGAGGACTGAGTCTTAGAACTCATTCGGTTTAACTAATTCAATTCAACTTTAAACTACATTCATTTGTAAAACATCACGGACATTATTCTTTTAATGAGCCCCACTATATCTGAAAACACAAACATGAAAGCTGAATAATATGGGACCTGCTGTTGGTTGCTGCTTTGTTCAATAAACTTTTCAAATTTTCAAAATTTTTAATTATTCATCAGCATTGTAGTATAGTACAGCAAGCAATGACAACACCACTTTTTCTTTATTGCTATGTTTAATTAAATATGAGTCATTGCACATGCTGATTAATATCTGAGTACTTAATGAGCTAATACTAATTGGCTAATTTTATTGATGACTTGGAAGCATTTTAGTTATTTATTACATCTGCAGCAGCCATAAATAAACATATTGGTAATGAATATTATTTTGTAATCACAGTGTGCCTGTCTAACATGTTTATCACATGGCAACTTAATGGTTAACCACTGTGTTTAACCAGTTTCTCTCTGGCTGACGTGGGGATGATTAGATAAAGGTGAATGATGAATTTTCATTTTGTGGTGAACTATTCCTTTAAGTCAAATTACAGTATACAGCTATTCCTAGCCTGGCTGCTTTGAATAAACTGCCTCATTTTACTGTCAGCCTTGAATTTTCACTGCCTGTTCATGCAAATATCATTTTCCACCTCCACCTCTAAGTGTTGAAGCAGTTTCATATTTATTTATTTGTTTACTTTTTTTTTTTATACCAGCAAGGAGCCTATCACAAAAGAAGAGCAATGACTTTCAGATCCACACCAGTGACCGACCAGCAGCACCAAGCACTGTGGGAAGATCACTCACAGAAACACAGCGTCAGAGACACAGATACAGTATCACTTACACAGAAACACTGAGCATCAATACAACAAAAGACAAAGTGTTAACCTGCTGTTTGTCCTTGGCAGTCTCTATTTCTCTTCCTATCCAGTTTGCTTTTAAAGCCCGAGAATCTTTGTGATGTAGCAGCAGCCAGTGCTGTAGGCGTACTTTTAAAATGTGGAACAACACACACACGCACACACACACACACACACACACACACACACACACACACACACATATACACACACACAAATGTGGAGTGCCTTTACATCTCAGACAA
>OMLF01010529.1:0-13725 GCA_900302615.1 Holocentrus rufus
GGGATCAAAAAGTCCTCCAAACTCCATGTCCTGGTTGTTGATGAGCTGCAGCATGTCTGGAGAGGGGGAGAAATCAACATCACTTTAACTCACCAACTATGGATGGCATGTATATGTACATTTAACATTCAGTATTCTACAGGAATGTGTTCAAGCAGCTTGGGATTCAACATGGCCGCAGCAGTGAAGGAAAGTGCTGTGAATCACCGGCAGCACATTGTTCCTGAGTGCCACGATGACATTATACTAAACAGAATGACACGAAAATTAAATCAATCACTAAGCACTGGCTAGTGGAAAAAGTGAAAGTGACATTGCACAATGCCAAATGCACACCGGGTTTTGCAGATACTGCAGTAGATTAGACAAAAAAATGCTTATAAGATTATGGTAATATGCAGGAACAGTAGCAGATAGCTCTACAGGAGGGTGGTAAGACCAAATAATGATGCATAAAGTGATTTATGTTCTGGGAGCTTGAGTGAAGACAGTTTATAGGTCATAGAGATTTATGAGACATCTATACACAGAGGTGACCAGGCCGTGCTTAAAATATGCACCCAAGACCCAGGTACTTACTTTGAATTAACTTAACCTGAGATTACAGTGCTTTTTAAAGAGCCATCTATTGCTCACCCACCACAATCGGTTGCATCATTTATCCACACCGCCACATCACCACTGAAAATTTTCATTTCTATACCACTCATTGGCCAGATATTTGCTATGCAAATTCATAGAGGTCTTTCGCTACTGCCAAAACTGCCTTTTACATCAACCCTTGTCACTGGCTGAGAATCTGTTCTGCAGCAAATTTTAATCTAACTCCACTGACAAGTACAGTGGACTGGCAGTCTGTTAGAAAAGTCCACATCCTTTGGAGGCTTCAGTAATGCCCAGTAATTCAGTTATGAGTCCACAACTGCGTTATTGGCTGACTCATGGGTTCCATTTAGTATGGTCTGAATCTAATAGATCTAAATGTTATGTAATGCACTTTTCATACAAATTGCTGGCTAATTATTTGAATTAATTTGAGACATGATCACGTTAAAAATAAAAATATTGATGTCATACTACACATCAGTTTGTTCAGCCGTTACACACCTAGCAACCAAGGCATTTTGATATTTTTCCCCCTCAAGATGCAGTATAATTTTGTTCTCTATTTTGACATGAAGCACAACACGAGTACATCACAGAAAACTTGAGGCTTGTGCGTGGTGCCTGCGCTGAAACGCAGCAGCCTGGATTTGTAAACCAATGTTTTGTATGAGGTGATCGCTCCCGACCAATCAGAGCGCGCCTCAGAGACTTGCTATGCAGATCAGCCCCCAAGACAGGAAAGAGAGGGAGCGCTTGTCTGTGGCTCCGGCATGAGGTTACTATCGAGCAACATCATGGAGGGTTACTGACGGTCAAATTTAGGGAAGAAGATACAAGTGCTGCTGCAGGATGTGTGCCGACTGCCGTTTAGCTAGCAAGGCAGTGCGGCTAATCACAAACACGTCTTCACTAACTGCAGCAAGAAAATCCACGGGAAAACAAATAACACTAAATACATTTATTTGTTGCTAATCGTTTGCCAGTACGAATATCCTCACATTAAACAAGTGATGATGATGTCAACTCAAGTAATCAGCTAAACTGTCAGGTTTATTTCATGTAAGGTTAGCGTATGATTCAACTGTAAAATATAATGGTTACAACAAATATTAAGATTGACGGTGCCACTAGAACACGCCGTTCTTAATATTTTGCTCCAGTTAAAATAAATAAATATATAGATGAGATTTGCCGCCTCGGTCAACTCAGGCACTGTGAACCCAGCAAGGAGGAATGTACGAGAGTAACCCCTGTCTGTGAAGCTGGATGGGGGCGGGGCGCATACACGACCACCTAGCCTGTTAGCATTACTTACTAGCATAGCTAACCCAATGTGAAAATGGGCCAGCGTGTTCATACAACAAGGTTTCGATATCACGTTATGATAGTACAGGTGCCGATGAACATCTTTATTCTTTACATGCTTTAACAAGGCAACCCATCACCATCCCCAGCATCACATCAAAGCAGCTACCTAAACGGTTAGCTAGGCTAGGTTAGCTAACGATGGCAAATAAAAGCAACGTTGTGAGCTCAACCTTAAAGTTGGCTGTTACAAACAGCAGCAGCACAGTCAATTTTTTAGTTGACTATATCTTTGTTGGATAAGTTGAACTGAGCAATAATAAGATACACACATGGCTTCCATGCACAAGTGATGTTAACCAGTGATTTATTACATGCTGCATTAGTTAACTTAGCTAGCAGCTATTTTTCTCAACTTACCATCAATGTCGTTTAAGAGGGCTGTGTCAATATCGCTGGGGTCATTAAGCGACAGTGTTGGATCCAGATTATCCAACGAAGGATCGTCAAAAGACAGGTTGTTCATTTTTACTCTTGTCCGGGGCTTCCAAATACACTTGACTGGCTAACTAAACGCACAGATGAAAATCAGAAACTTCCCACGTCCCTACATTTGCCAGAGTGCCAGCTCCCGGGTCGACTTGAAACACGCGTAAGGTAAGTCCAACTTTTTATCGATCTGTCAACTAACTGCTCACATCTACCTCCATGATAACCCAGTGAAACTTGTCAAGCCAAGCCAAACAGTGAAGCTCATTGAGGACTAACGTGCTTACGGAGGGAGCCAGGCAAGCCCACTTAGCAGATGATGAGTGACAGGCGCTGTAGCCAATCGTTGTCTTCGAACTCGATTCCCACGTCCTTGTTTTCGGGGTTGTTTTGATGGCCAGAATCTGAATAAACGGTGACAGCGAGCACCTATCACCATCTAAGATCATGTGCAGCAAGAAATTACATCATAATTATGATACATTCCACTGTTGCTACAATGTTACCAGACTATTTCTATCTTGCATTCATTTGAAAAGTAAAATAATGAAACAGTTCTTGAGTGTGCACGAGCTGTTACAAATATGTAGTGGAAGAGACAAATGACAAAATTCTTTGTTATTATCTATGCCAGTCTCGTCTAGGGTTTCTAAAATCAGGCATTTGTCTCACGAATTTCTGTATACTGTTATTTCAGGGGGAAAGCATGGATATGTTTATTGTGGGCTTGCCCTTTATCAGCCAATCAGAACCAAGTAGGTGTGAGCTAATAAAGGACAAGTTTGCTTGACTCGAAGTAGTGGCTCCTCCTGTAGAACCAGTGAAATCCTCCAATGGGAAGCTCAGAAACCGAGTGGGGTGATCTGACATCACATCTCTGGCTCCAGTGATTACATCATGTATTTCTCCTAGAATAGTGGTGGCAGGAGGCGGGGTGGAAACATACTGGAAGGATACAGGTGGCTAAGGCTTCATAAATGCTAGCAAAGGCACACCAATTAAACATTTGTCCAGTTAAGTCCATTTCATCAATACAATTCTATATTTAAATTGGCCCAGCAAGACTTATGGTAAACAAAAAGTATAATTATTAATCTAGACCCACATCATAAAATGGACAATGCAGATGCAAAATTGTCAGAAAAATAAATATAATCTAAATTTAACTTGTGCAGCTTCAATTTGTATGCACCAAAACATGATCACAAAGGGGAGCCCCACAAATACGCTACGGGGAAATAGGTCAGTGACCTAGAGTAGCACAGCAAAGTGGTTTTTCAGTAGCAGTGGAGTAATATAAACGCCTGTCAGCAAGACTACTATTGTTAGTGATGGGGCGTGCTTGTAAGGGTGCATATCTTGCTCACTGGAGCTTGGAAACCTGCCAGCGGTGCTCAACAGGCAGCTGGAGGGAACAAAAAAAAAAAAAAAAAAAAATTATGTCCAAACTGTGTGTGCACCAGGGTTGTTTACATCCTGCATATGCTAAGATGCCGACAGATATTCAGAGCAGAATGGACATTTATAGGAAGCACATCGTATGGGAGGGGGTGAGAGGCACATGTGACAATGAGTAGCCACCACAGTGCAAGATCCACCGAAGGTTGCATCAGCATGTGTGTGGGAAAGCAGTTTGACACAACACTTTTCTGTAAAATGACAACAAACGATTGTGAGGTAGAGGTCACACATTGCTAGTGTTTTATTGGGCAGTTAATATACGTGCATTAGGTCAAACAGAGATCTGAACCATAGGTAATGGCAGCAGGTAGCACAGCCGAACAGACATGGGACACCCACCAACAGAAAACAAGCCCCTCATCCATGTCCACAAGGTTTTAGCAGAACGTTCTGCCTCATCAATATCAAAAGACATTCAGTAACCATTTTGAAATGCCAGAGTTTCGAGGAATACATGTTGCAATCTGGGATCAAGCTTCATAAAAGCAAGTTAACACAGTTACAAATCTGTTACAAATCCAGAGATAAGTAACATACAAACACACACAAAATTAAACTCCCTTTAAGAGGATCTCCTGTTACACTTTTAGTAATAATCTTTGTTCAGTCTGCATGGTGAGGGCTTTTTAAAGTGGACACAATGCTTGATTGTAAATTTGATGCTATTTATTTCAGGTTACCTCATTAGAGGTATACACCGAAACCTTTTAAACTGTAGCCATACAGCAAACTAAAGCAAAGTTAAAGCTCATATTAATAATCATTTACTTTGTTCTAATAAAATACATATAAATATTTAATCATGACAGCTTACGCAAATACATTTCAATGTCACCATTGCAGTTATGTTAACAAGTATAACAAATCATGAATATTTCCCTCTGGTGCAAAGTCTGTACTGTCAGCTGATAACTCACGAACCTCTGATACACGGTTAGGCTTGAATAAACTTGGGATGAAGTCAAATAGACTGGTTCTAATTGACAAGGCTTTTGGTCTTTAAGGGACTGACTGGAAAAACCCTTTGAAGTGCAGAGCAAAGTTAGAACAAACCAGTGTGTCAGCAAAAGAGCTGGAATGAAGGCAGAACAGCTTTTGCCTTTAAGTGTGATCTTAAGCACTTGTCAGCAGCACACCAAAGACAAACTCCACTTAGAGCTACTTTGCTGCAATCAGTCAGTCGCAGAAGTGCTACCCGGCAGCTCCAGCAAGGGCAGAAAGATCATAATATGCCAGGAATGAAAATTCATCTTTTTGACTGCACAAACCAAAGTTTCATATTTAATGCTGAACAAAGTATAAGTGTGTCTGTTTGGTCATACACCTCAGTGCAAGTTTCAATAACCACAAAGATGAATGATTAAGGGTACAAACACAGGTGAATTTTTCCCCCAATGAATTATAAAAATACAATCAATGGATCAAATAATACATGAATCAGTCTGTCTTCTGGATATTATGAGCCAATACATCTTTTTTGTTTTCCTTAAATCAGATACAGAAACTAATATTCCTGTATTTTGAGGTATATACAGTACATATATAGTATATCTAGATCTACATATGAATACATCCTTTACAATAGAGCGTAACTGTATGCTGTGGGGTTTTTTTTCTTTTAGTCAATTATGTTCCCAGTGCTATGCCATGCTGATAATTTCAGTGCCATATTTTGTCTTACATGTTCACGGAATTTAGATTTTTCTTTCAAAGTTCTAAAAGTTTGATGTAATGAGCTGGAATTTACGTTAGAAAAGCTATGTGCAAATTGAAGTCAATCTCAGACTACTTCCCATCCCGTATAAAAATAGTTACCTTCTTGTAAACATAAAGGATAATATACACAGATTTTTCTCCTTTTTCTCATTTTGCTTCAAAGTGCACAGACATGAACACAGCAGGGGAAGGAAAATGTTCTGAATTCTGAACATGATTATTGTTTAAGAGGTGAATTTAAGTGTTAATTTGGTCATTAAAGCCTCACGATTCTTTGGAAAGGCTAAAAATCTGTTTTCAGGTGTATAATTTGCATGTCGTCTTGTAGCTTTTCAGATCGGGCTGAAAAGACTGATGGAAAAGACTAAGTGGGCACTTTCCTTCCCCCTAAACCACTAAAAAAAACAAAACAGTGAATGCTAACAAGTGCTTTACAGCCATCTTGTTTTGTATTCCCTTTGATTCAAGGAAATGCTAACATACAGATTATCAAGGTTAGCTAGGACTTAGCTATTATTTTCCAAGTTAGCAAAAATTAGCCTGCTAACATCAGTCTTTCTCCATACTGCATCTGGCAAAATGAGTAACAACTTGTTCCCAATCCACATATATCTCATTATTATAGGCATTGACAGAAATCTAAAATGGAGTAGTTGTATTAAAAAAAAAAAATCTATGGATGGACAGTGACCACAGCGCGAGTACAAAGTATAGTACAAACCATTAAAAGAATAAATGCATAAATTAGCTGAATGTAGTAAAACATCACAATATATTCCTAGTTGTATCTTTTCATATTGCATCTGTATGGCCTTCCATCAATCTTTCCCATTTAGCAGTAATATACACTGACAAAGCCACAGCATGATTTTTTTTTAAACCACATCTAGCAATGTTATGTTGTCTTCCTTTGGTGGAGTGTTACAAATGAGATGTAGATCCCTCACTAACAGATCAACACGTCGATATATAGTAACACACGACGCAGCACTGGGCGGCAAGCATGTTGGACCTCTGCATGTTACGGCAACACTGGCAAGAGGACGAAAAGGAGGTGATACCATTTGCTACACCTCTCCTGGCTAGCGAAGAAATGAGACTGCGAGGAAAGTTAGAGAGGGTGGGGGTTTGAGGAGGGCGAAGACCTTTAAGATGCCCCGCAGAGAGACAGAGGCTCTGCGGGAAAAGTCTACAAGGCAAAAAGGGCGTCTTCCGTCCGTTCGGCCTTCTTGTGGGAGCTGCTCGAGGCACCAACAGGGGGAGCAGGGTTACCTCCAGGGGGAGACGGCAGGGTGTCTGCTGCCTTTGCTCGCTCCTCCAGGAACTTATCAAACTCTGAAACAGACAAATAGACTTGTCTCGGTCACGTGGCATCAAAGTTTATCAATATTGTATGAATTGGTAGAGATGGATTAAAGGAATACTCCAACATTTTGGGCAAAATACCTTTTTCCGACGTAACCAGAGTCAGAGACAATGTTCGATACCATTTTCATTTTTCATTTTCATATTTTTTTCACTTTGACGGAGCTAGGCTAATGACTTCAAGTCTTTATGCTACACTAACACAAAATGCTACCCATAGAAGCTGAACCAGTGGATGTACAGAGGTGAAAATGGTATCGAACATCTTGTCTCAGTCTGGATAAGTTGTTAAAAGGATATTTTGGAGTATTCCTTTAATCATTTGTCCAACTGCTTATAAATGATTATGATGGAAGTCCACACCTTCACTGGTCACCCCTTCATCAGCAGTATCACCTCTCTATTGAGAAGAGAAAAATGAGAAAATGATACAACCATACTGACAGGATCTCACCAGCAAGGAGTCACTGTGTTTCAAAAGAGCAAAATAAACAAACTGCAGTGTGCATAATAAACTCAGAGTCACATAAAGCACCGTACAAGTCCAATTCTTAAACCAAAACATATCAAACCATACAGAGTCACTCATGAAGGATCCTTTGACCATGCATCTATCCACACACTTCTCAGAGGTGAACGTCTTTGGCCCATCAACCTTCACATGCATATGTTAAAGAAGACCATACCACTTGTTTTGAACCACTGGAGTTTAGGACTATTATTAGCACTACGTTAGCAGATGTGATACACACCGTAGACCTCACACTTAAACTGTTATATGACACTCAGTGGTGGAAATAGATTAGAGTGAATGATAAGGGGTGAAGTTAAGGGAAACAAAAAGGTGAATCTACCCAGTTAGATGAGATGGATAGATGAAATGTGCTATCAAAGGAAAAAAAACAAAGAAAAAGGAACCCAAAAGGAGAGGAGAGAAGAGTAAGAAGAGAAAAATATAAATCAAGGTAAAGAAGTCTCACCACGTCAGTACAGAGCCACTCCTCTATGTCATCCATGACAGAGGACTGCGATACGGGGATCTATGGAGCAAAGCCATGGACAAACCAAGGGGCAGCACCCAAAGCCACACAACAGAACGACATCCAACCCCGACAACAACAAAACAAAAGGTGCAACACAAAAAAAACAACAAGAACAGGAATCACCAAAGGCTCAGAGAGGAAGATGACAAAAAAATGAAAGGAAAGAAACCAAAATGAGAACAAAAAAAAGAAGAGCTCACATTTGCTATGCCCACACACACGCCTCCAACCTCACACACACACACACACACACACACACACACGACACCCCTTGAGTCCCTGTGTTTACAGCTTTGGCATTACCATTTTATCACGTTCAATGGATCTGCTGCTCAGCTTGATGTCTACTAGGAGAACAGGCGTTCCCAGGTTGTGTATTGTTCTCATTAGTTCAGTGGTGCTGACATGGCTTAACAGCTGCCGTCTAATGTCACACAGCAGTGTTAATTATTCCACATCATTAGTTAATTAGCAAATCGCTTGAACATGATTAAGAGATTGATTGGAGGGAATAAGCTAAAAGCACAGGGACCCATGAGAGCCAGAGCAATCACACACACACACACACACGCGCGCACAGCATATTCACTGCACACACACACACACACACACACACACACACACACCCACCACATAGGGCACACAGAGCATGAGCAACGCCGCGTGGCATGCAGTGACTGTGATGATGGAGGCCATGGCAGAGTGGATGGGCTGCATTTGTGCCTATGTATGTGTGTGTTGGACACCGGGTGATCAGGGTGACTGTGGGCGGCAGCACCCGGGCCTGCTGGGACAGGGATCAGAGGCCAGAGGTCACAGTGCTCAGCATAACCACGCTTTCTGGATACCTCTCTAGTGTTCCTTGCTAGTCATATGATTTTGTTTTGTGCTAGAGTCATGTGTCATGAACGTGTCCCTGATGACTTTTCATGCGCCGTCACTGACCACATCCTCAATTGTGGTTTTAAAGCAGAAATGGCTTTAGAATGACACTACTGTAACAGTTAAGCAATATAAGTATTCATACTATTTCCACTGATTTGTAGGCTGTCATTGAAAAAGAGTTGCTACTTTTTCATGGACAAGATTTTTTTTTTATAGCGGGTGACAAAGCCTATTTGCAGAAAGTGGAAAAGTGCGTTCCAAGCTTTCTTCTTCTCAAGAGCAGAGCACAGAGTTCATGCTCACGTCAGAGTCATCTCCTTCCACTGCCTATGGGATGAATCAAAGTCCGCAGTTGACGTTGACCTGATATCAAAGTCGAATGGAGAGAACAAAAGCCTCTTCCTGAGGCTCTGTGACACACTACACAAACACTGGTGGGGTTTCCTCAAGAGATCAGAGTTAATGCAGTGAAGGAGATTATCAAAAGATAGGCCAAGGCGGTCGGGGGCACTGGATTTTCAAAGCAAAGTCATACAGAGGAAAAAACAAGAGGCTGAATGAATAAGGGAGAATATCGAAAAAAGCTGCACAATAAGAACTCTATCCCAATCATGACGTACAGCAGCTGCATTAACAGAGCTGAATTAAAAACGTACTAATTTAAAATGTACAATTTGTTTTCTTTGTGTTCAAATGTTCACAGTCATAAGAGCAACTTAAAAATAAAAATCCAGCCTAAAACAAACAGGGATTGGCGATTTACATTGCTTTTATAGTGATGTTCTGTTGTTTGATGTTGTATTTTGCTATTCTGCTGCTGCTTACTAGCAGAAAGTGAAACTTTAAGTCAGGTTTCAATGTCAACCTCAAAAAAAAAGGGCAAGCACTTCTTGATTCCATTTTGCAGCAATGTTAAACAAACATACAGGGAGAAATCCAGCACTGAAGAGGGAGAGCTCACTTCCTTAACCCATTAACTGTAATTGAAGTACCGCCCTCTGCATTTGCTCTCCATCACAGCCGGTGAGCTTACCAATGAAAGATGCAGTTAGACCCTAAAACAGCAAAATGGCACTAGAAACACAATGTAAATAGCCAATTCCTGTATTTAAACAGTGTTAACATGTTTAAGGCTGGATTTTCCTGGAACTGTCACACCATTAAGAATTGTCACACGTGTTGATTCATCCATTAGTTGGTTAATTTCCTAGTTTCTGTTAGAATAGGATATCTGTGCTAGTCGTTAAACATATCTAGTGTATTATGTATGATCCACATTTTTACTACAGACCGTTAGCTTGGAGATGACAAGAGGACAAAATTACAAATACTCGCCACTACACAGAGGTCTCAAACCAGCATCCATTCAAAGATTTCTTTTCCCATTTGGATGCCATGTCATCATTACATCAGTTCTTGAACTGCTGTTATGAATTCTCGTCTTGACTGTTGGTTTGGACCTTGCTGTGTAGCAGAAGTATCTGCACCCCTCTGCTGTTTTTGTGTGAGGCTGTTAAAGAGTTGTGTCTAGCTGATATGGAAGCCCACACTTGCTCCAGGAGACCAGGCGGGCTCGTCAGTCCATCCATGGAGGGGAGGATGGAGAAGGGAAGGGACAGATGGATGGAGGAATGAAAGGGAAACCCCCAACAGTTGAGGGTACAGTGTTAAAGGAATACGCCAGCATTTTGGACAAAATACCCTTTTTCCGACTTACCCAGACTGAGACAAGATGTTTGATATCATTTTCACCTCTGTATGTCCACTTGTTCGGTTCCGAATGGGAGCATTTCATGTTAGCTTAGCATCTTTGTCTCAGTCTGGGTAAGTCGGAAAAAGGATATTTTGCCGAAAAAGTTGGAGTATTCCTTTAAGCCTCCAGACGCTGACATCTGTAAGCATTTGAATCTATCATTAGCCCAGTCACACCACCCTGGCTCGCTGGCATGAGGGCAGGAGAGCTGAAGATAACATATGCCAAAGCAAAAGATGGTGGATATGTTTTCTTCTTAGAATAACGGTCTACTGTTGGTGCCGGGCTGGTTTGATCATTCCAGCAGAGAGGGGTGGGATGAGGGGGCAGTCGATGAGGATTATGGAAGATGGGGGTGAGAGCAGGGGTGACAGGGAGGGGGAGGGAGTAGGAGGACACACTGAGGATGGAGTCCTCACCATTCCTTGGGTAATAAGCCAGCTGTCTATGGGCAGCTCCTGATCTGCTGGGTTATCATCCCCTTTTACCCTCAGCTGAATCAACAACAGAACAACACCTTACACAAGAGAAGAAAGGTAGCAGGCCCCCACCACACCATAGCACACAGTGCAGAGAGAGAGAGACAGAGGAGAAGTCAAATATGCAAGAAAACTGTCACTTAAAAAAAGGGGGGGGAGGGCAAGAAGGGAGAAAGAAAGAGGGAGGGGAGGGGTGCATTCCATAAAAATGAGAGAATGAGGAAAAGAAGAGGGGAATAAAAAAAAAAAAAAAGACTGTGAATGCCCCCAGGTAATAAGTACCAAAGGCACAGGGCATCTGAGGTAACTACCACAAGAGATGATGTGTGCAATCAACGTGAGGTGTGTGAACTTTTTGTGCGTGTCTGTGTGTGTGTTTCGAATTTCGGAATCGTCTGTGTACCTTGTGATAACCATGCAAATATATTGTGCACTGAGCCAGACAGAAATGCCTGAGAACGACAGATCTTGAAGCTAGCATGTGTCTCTCTTTGTTTAGCTCACTGTACAAACTGACTGACTGGTGTCTGAGTTTAAATCAACAGAAAACTGAATTAAAAAGGACTTGACATCCAGCATGCAGAATGAGAAGCTGAATGCATGTCTTTTAATAGCTGACAGAACTAGTGTCTGCCTGTTTGAACACAAATGCACAAAAGTGTCTGTTTTTGATTTAGAATCTGCAGGTTTGACATAATTATTTGGAGTATATAAGCTTTACAATGCAGCCATGCTCATATGCGCAGCTGCCACACTGTAATCCAATTAGTTTAGTCATTCAGAGCTAGCAATAGTCACAATCCTATACCGCTGAGTTTAGCCACAGCTCAAGCTTCACTGTGCACAGGACAGATGTCTCCATACAGCACAGTGCAGACCATCACATGCAGGGAGAGGCCGGGGGCCGAGAACAGACTGGCACAGGAAGGCCTTGTCAGCCATGTAAACAACACAGCACCCACACTCCACATCTGGGTGAAAGGAGGGACACGGGCGTATAAATCTACATCCCTCGGCATGCTTCAGTGTACTCACCCCTCCTGTGTTCTGTTGTCTGACGTCTAGAGCCGAGGCCAGGCTGCCCAGAGCCTGAGGGTCCTCATACTTTACACTGTGCACACACACACAAAAACAGCATCAAGATATAGCCTCTTATTCACATTGGGAGCTCATTAAAAACAGAATAAAAACAATTGAAACAACAAATATAATAATATGATAAAATATGAAACATAATAAAAATATGAAAAAAATCCACCCCAAAACACATAAACACTGTTAAAACAACAATTATTGGTGCAATGTTCAAGACACGTTGTGTTTTGATAAAGGAGTGTGACAAACTTTTTCTCAACCGGGACACACGTGCTGCCTTGCTTGCACTATGTTACCTCTGTCACTGTTGTTATTGCTTTCTTCAGCTAAAAATATAACCCACAGTTTGAATGCAATAAGTTCATGCCACAGAAAATAAGTTAACCCCTGATCTCTACTGTATAAATTGACGAGGCAGGCTGCGGAAATCTGGGAGCACCAAAAAATTAAATTGGAGCGCTTCATCACAAAGTAACTCCTGGGATGCACTGAACATCACAGACTGATCATTTAAATTAATATAAACAGTATCCAAGGATGTCTTTCAGGGTTGTCCCGAATACCTCCTTTAATATTCAGATAATAGCAGTTTTATGAACAAATATTCGGGCATTCAATCTAAATGAATTGGCCTATAAAAAATGAATCGGGCAGTAGCAGTGCACACTCCAAATAAACACACAGATCTCCCAAAGGATATCGCTGCTGCACCACCGGTAATTTCCTCACACAGTGGAAGAAGTTTGCAATCAAACGTAACATTGTAAACGACATTTTTTCCCCAATGCATGTCATTTATTTTGATTTGAATCTATTTAGATTTGCCTGCAGTATTTATTTTTAATTTAAAAAGTAGGCGAGGTGATAGATAAAGAATGACCGCCCCCCACTCAAATTATTCCAAGAGTGAATGAATAATTATTGTGTTTTTCCTTTAAATGAAACCAGCTGTATCCCATCTGTATTCTATGTCACTTGTGGATTTGAGTGAGTAGAGAAAAGTGAAAAGTCTAGACCTACTTTTTGCGCTGGTCAGCCAAAGAGCTGCTCCTGGTCTGAGCGAACATGTCGAAGTCATCCTGGTTGCGGCCCGACAGAGACGACAGGGTTCCCCTCACACTTTCTGAACCCACGTCTGGAGAAGGATGGAGAGAGAGAGAGAGAGAGAGAGAGAAAATGAAAAAGGAGATCAAGAGATGAAGAAAGGAGATGACAAAATGTAGGAAAAAGGGAGTAAAAGTAGAAAATTCAACTTCTATAGTTAACAATGGGAGACTTGATATTTACAGATCGCCCCTCATCCTTCATAGCGCTCCTATACAGCTCTACGCGCCTCTCTCCACTCCACCATAAGAGCAGTCATATATCTAAGCCTTGGCCAGGGAAGTACGGAGTGCGGAGACTTCCTAGAGGCCAACAGGGGAGCTGGCAGCGGTCGGGGAGAGTCTTTAACGGTGAGTTATGGAGCTGGGCTTATTTTCCAGTAGTAGCCAGATTATGAGCCTTTTTTACACTCTGCTGCCTCTCC
>OMLF01010529.1:17880-49363 GCA_900302615.1 Holocentrus rufus
TCTGTGGTGTGTGGATGGGAGACAGCGCATCCAGGTCTGCCATCGGGAACTCAATGCCTTTCCTCTTCAGTTCCTCATAAATATGGACTACCCCAGTCAGGTCAGGGCTACTCCTGAAGGCATCCGCCCAGGCCTGCGGCAACACACACACACACACACACACACACACACACACACACACACACACACACACACACACAGAGGCAACAGTGTAACATTAAATAAACATTAACTTCATGAGCCGGTAAAAGGGTTTTATCATGGTGCACTAAAATGCTCAAAATGACTGAAAAATCACTGAATGAACATTAAAGAGGCATTTCACATCACAATATCAACAACAAAGCGCTTTTTGTTTCTTCTTCAGTGGTAACAATCCTTGTCAGAGCTTCACATTTATGCCCGAGCCCAACAGATTTGGATCAGTTCAGGCTCCAGTTTGTTTATAATCCTATAGGCTCTCAGCAGCTGGCTCATTTGATATTATAGCTTGTAATAGGCTATAGTGGCTCTAAATGTATTAGTTATAGACAGTAGCCGATTTTATGATAACAGTTGGTCCTCTTGATTCCTGATGATTCCCGTCTCTCTGGGAACGAGGCTCCTCTCCTCTCATCTGTCAAACCGAATCAGAGCCTGAAGGATTATGAGGGGGGGGAAGGGTTTATTTTAGTTAGAGATCATTATTTAGCAGACAAATTAAGTAATGCGTCATTTGGGCTCTAGCTGAGGAAAAAGCTGTTGCATTCAGATTCAGGTCGGGTTTGGACAGAACTTTTTCAGGCAAAGCCGCACTGGGCTTGTCGCACTGGGCTTGAACAAATGGGTCCAAGTTAAGCTGTAATCCTTATCAAAAAAAGGTTAAGCATCTCTTTATTCTTCTACAAAACCACTCTCCTGCAGCGTAAGTAGACCGAGCAGGACAGAAAGGCCTCGTCTAAAAGAGGAGTGTCCCTGGGGTCTCCAAAGTCTCCAACAAAGCCCTATAAATAATTAGAGGACAGCGGGGACGGAGACAGAGAACACCACCTGTTGGCGGAGGTGCCCTCAGGTAACCTGAGAGCCCCGGAGGCTGCAGTCTGCAGCACAATGCTCTGGACACGGAGCACACACGGCGCCCACCTGGCTTCCCACAATGCACGGGGCTGGAGACGGCTGCTGACCTATTTGATGCCATTTATGGAGATGGCTGCATATTATAACAAATTGCTTCTATTTGTGAATATTGTCATTCAGCACGATGACCTCATGACGCCGTGCAGCACACAATCTTGCAACAGGGTGTCAGTGTGTTATGCTGAGTCATGATTTGAACCACGGGGAAGAGTCGATGTGAATATAACCTTGCATATTCACCTGCAAGTTTTATATCAGCACAAGAAAGGAACTGGCTGATGCACAGTATGAATAAAGACAAAAGCCCCCACACCTGTATGAGGGCCAGCACTTTGTCCTGCACGATGGTTGGAGGGTTTGTTTTGGGGGAGATAATTTTGACCAGCACGCCGTCGATGAAATCCCTGTTGGCCACCTGCACGTGAAACCTGTGACCGCAGTTCTTCACACACGTCTCCAACACCTGCAGAGGGGGAGGTGGAGAAGAGGACGGGAGAGATAGAAGTCTGATAAACGGGAAGAAAAGGGACAAGAAAAGTTTCATGTTTGATAACTAGGCTGCTGGGAGAGACTTTGCTCTCTCTGATATTCACAAAAGATCTCACTGAAGGTGCTTTCATCCCACTCTGAAGGGGCAGAGGGGCTTTTAACTAGTGAGGCTATCAAAGACATGGGCGGGTATGAACACCGCTAAAAGAGTGTGGCTGCTATAAAAGATGAGCAATGCAAGATAGATAAAAAAAGCAGCCCTGGTGTTGGCCTTTAGGGAAGAAACAGGGTGGAATGAGGCAAACAACAACACAAGATCTGGACTGACAACCCTCTAAGGTGGCCTGCACACTGCTGCTTCATAAATACGTGTCACTGTTGGCTGTTTAAAGTTGGATTTTTGAAAAGTAACAACAGGTTAGGCAAGGATCCCTGAGAGTAAAGATAAGACTCTGGATTTGCGTGCTAAGTTGGAAGTTAGCTTTACTGTGACGATGCATTTGTGACGGGGGATTTTGATGCTGGGTAACAGTGAGGAAAAATCCAGCTAAAAATAAAAACTTCTTACCGTTAGCGCCAACATCACCTCTCTGTAGTTCTTGTTGCCGCTAAGTCTCTTCTTCAGCGCCCGAACAGCATCTTTGGGCCTGGAGGGACACAGCAGAAAAGCCTCAGCCGAGTGTACGCGCGGCATCTTTGTTGAAATAAATTATTTTCTACGCCACAAAAACAGATGCCAATCAGTCTGTCAGTGAAACTGCTTGACGGAGACAGAGACGGCCATACAAAAGAACAGTAAGTGAGACCATCTGTTTTCTTTTTTCTCTGGATTTCTGGATGCCTATCAGTCTCGCTCAAGGTGAGATCAAAGGGATTCATGTAGAAAAAGTTCAGGTTGGCTACCCCCCCTCCCCACTGCCCGTCTCTCCGCTGCAGATGAAACGTAAGAAGCTTTTATGAACTCTTCATGAGCCACATTTAGCTCGAGTTTGGGAGTCAAAGAGCATGCGATAGAAACCGGTGCAGACACAGAGAATATATCTTTCTGAGACACCACTCTGTGTGTGTGTGTGTGTGTGTGTGTGTGTGTGTGTGTGTGTGTGTGTGTGCGCATGCATAGTGAATACAACATCCCCAGTGTGTTGCTACTGAAGCTTACATTGTCCAGGACTGCCACCAATTATTTTTTAGATTAATTAACTAATCGATTTACCTATAAAATGTAAAATATGCCAATTACAAGTTACAAGAGCTAAAAGCAGTATTTTAAAATTGCTTACTTCGTCTGACCAACAGCCAAAAATATTATTTATAAAAGTATTATATATTTTATAACAATATGAAATGCAAAGCAAGCGAACCCTACAATTTGCAAATTGATTATTATTATTTTCCAACTTTTTGGCATCACGATGATTTATTGTGTTGAAAATTTCATCATTTATTTCACTGTACAGCTTTCAAAACTCCAGGTTGCCTGGAGTGTCGTTCCCGAATACACAAGCTGGCTTCACTACTCAATGGTGTACTGATCAAGGACAAGCAGCAGACATCGAATAACGGGTCACAAACATGAAGAGCTGGGCAGCACCGGGTCCTGATGTGATCCACACCTGCTGGTCAAAAGAAACAACCGGCACTGCATGAACGCCGAGCAGCGCAGATCAATCAGCTACGAGCTGCAGGCTCCCACCCTGACTGGCCAACACAAGGCAGGACCCCACTGATCATGAAAGACCCCCCATAAGAGAAAAGCACCGTCAAAGTACTGACCGATAACCTGCCTCTCTACAGCATGGAAACTCCTGTCAGGCATCAGAGCCGCCAAGCTGAACGGACGTGTGTTTCAATACATGATCAGAGTCCAGAACGACACTGGAAACCATTGGAAACATTTGGATACTGGTGGATAGAACAGTCATCCAAGACACTAAGACCGGAAAGGCTGATTTGAACACAGTTTCGACTGATTACAACAAAGCTTACGACTCAGTGTCACACACATGAATCCCTGGCACTATGCAAAATAAACAAGACGCTAAAACTGAAGTCTTGCAGTAGGAGCATCAGTAACAATGTTCCTGACCAGTCAGGGGTTATGTTATTGTTTTTGATCTCCTCAAAGTTTTTGAACACATTAAAGGCTTCAGTAAGTTTTGGATTCTTCATCAATAAAGAACATCAGAAGCCAAGTGAAGGTTAGATAGGGCACACACTGTCCCCACTGCTGGTCTCCATAAGTCTGAACCTCCTCAACTCGATCATCATCTTCATGATGATCTTCTTTCATGGACAACATCAAGCTGTATTCAGTTTGATGTCGACTAATTTATTCAAGTCAGAAACTTTATCGGCACGTTGAGCAGAACATGATCCCCGGAAACAGCATCGAACTGAAGCCAACTTCCGGCAGCATCCAAGTCATCTCTGCACCACCTGTAACTAAACATCCTCCCAGGTTGAGCGATGCCGGTTGTCATGATGTCAGCATCATCAGACTTTCTTTGTGGGGAGGTCTGACATTTGGGAAAACACCTGAACAGGGTCTAACCCTACAGAGAAGGTACCTTCAAATGTTCAATGGTGCAAATCGTCCCACGTTCTTTCAGCAGTCATCTCATATTGTCAAGTTCATGAAGTTTTAAAACAGCTGAAAGCCGGTAGCTGGTAAACATTTTTGTTGCTGTTCTACAAAGATTCAAGTGTAACACTGAGATGGCCAGACGCTGTCTAACTTGCTGAGATTCTTGAATACAAGACACTGTAGTGTTGTGTGAAGCTGGGCTGTGTGTGTGTGTGTGTGTGACAGAGAGGGGCCCCATGTCGCATGCCAAGTCAATGAGTGTGTGTGGGCATGAAGAATGTGAAAGGCAGGGGGAAAAGAGAAAAAAGCAAAGTGTTCAGGGAAGAAGGGATAATCCAGATTGTGGAGATCCATTTTTTATATTTCTTGTGAAATAACAATTTACATCACTTTTCATCTCACAACTCAGTGACAACTACCAAAAACAAAAGTGTTTTGTGTTGCCTCTGGCTGTGAAACACAGTCGTTGGTGTATAATTTGCTTGAGCCACTTCGTCAGTGTGTGATGAGTAATCAAACCCGGAAAAGTACATTAACTCATTGCAGATTACACAGACTACACCACAACAATAAAACCATAGAAACTTACTGGAATCATTTCTATTTCTAAGGATAAAACAACCAAGTTTCTGTGACAAAAACAAACACAAACTCAGGAACCAGGATTGTTTTTTGGGGCCAAACAGACTCACTAGTCCTACTGAACGCCGACTCCTGAGTTGTTTACTTCAGCGAACTAAAGTAAACAACTCGCTCTTGATTCATTTCTGAACAGCGTGCCAACTCACCCCTCCTCTGTCTCATTGATGATATCGCAGATCTCCATGTTGAGGGTCCAGTCCTCGTTCTGCAGGCCTCCATCTGTGGCCCTCTCTGGAAGAAACAAAAAGATGTCAACTATAATATTTATTTCTCCTGGTGATGATATTTTAGGCACCACTGTGATCCATAAGTACAGTGTACAGTGAACAAGTATTTTATTTTTTAAAATTTGAATTCATTTCAGGTGTCATGATGCATGAAGCTGGTGGTTCTCACAATGCCCATAATTCCTTGCAGCTATGACACAGTGCATGTGCTTCTTCAATTCACAGAGTCTGTGCCATCAAAAACTGAATGATAAGACACTTTGGAACAGTCTTGATAATCAGATTAATAATCAGACTTTAAATTATACTTGAAAGACCGAGGTGCCTGAAAGAAATGTGAGTTACCACGCTCGCTAAATGGAACATCAATAAAAAGTCATCAATAAACCGCTCTCCCAATGCCACTGAAATAAACTGACAACCTGTGGGAAACACCGCTAATTAATAATGTCGACTCTAATCCACTGTCCGGTCCAGATCCATATTGTTCACTCAAACTTAGACGACACCCCCTGTGGAGAGGCGCATGTCAGTGTCTGTTAGAGATAATTCAGCGTCAGATGAGTGCAGACGGGGACGTGCCGTAGCTGAGCACCACCGCTAAATGTGTGAACGAGGAGAAGCCAAGCTGAGCTGTAGCTGGCACAGCAGTGAGGTTTCCTGATGGCTGACCCGGAGCCAGTCCCCTCCCAGGTCTCTCACTGTTTAAGCACAATGCTACGTTTCAGCCAGGCCGGGCCGTCGCCTGCGCTCACCGAGTCAATGCAGACTAATTAAAGCAAATCACGAGTTACGTAACCCTGAGTGTAAAATGTGTTGTGTAAGCAAGTCAATATGTGGTGGCAGACTGCACCGTTGCATGTTTCACAAAACAGAGGCTTCCTTATCTTTAGCTGGGAGATATTTCATGGGTACAGACTATAAAAGTGGGCCATAAATTATAGGTGATAGTATAACGAGTCTGTCGGACAATGTCTTGTTTATACTCATTCTGCCTCACTGCTCAACTGTCAGCAGCATATAGAAGCAGAAGCAACAAAGTCTTATTATATTTATAACCTTAAAAAAGAAAATTTGGTCATTATTTATGCACCCTCATGTCAGTAATTGAAGTTACTGGGAACTTGTTCTTTAGAGTTTCAAAAAGGGCAAAAAAATGACCATGAAAGCACCACGACCAAGAGAGTAGAAATGACCTGACCCAACAGAGCGATCATCTGGCTTCAAAACATTTAGATTACGCTTCTCAGCCACTTCAGTTGTTTAGGGGAAAAGCTAGAACAGAGTAGTGCTAACAAACTTGTTGTTATGTGGGGATACAAACTTTACTGGCGTTTCCACTGAGATGAGATTGAGTAGATAATGACTGAATTTTGTGTGAACTATTCTTTTAAATAACTTTATGAATCATAGGCTGGTAAAAAAAAAATAAGAGAAACATGATATTACACTCTGTAACGAAACTACTGTGGCTGCTCCCTGCTGAAATTAGCAGTTCATTCATGTGTTTAGTCTGTGTGTCTGTCTGTCTGTGTGTGTGTGTGTGTGTGTCTGTGTGTCTGTCTGCGGCTGATCTCACAAACTACTGGGCCGTTCAGCCTAAAAAAAATTGTGCACAGTTATGACTGTATGATGAAAAATGTTTTGTGGTTGCAGCGATTCAAAAACTTTGAAAAATATTTGTTCTCGCGATTTTCGCTCCCTCACTCCATTCATTATTTAGCTTGCTTGACCATAGCTGCTCTCTCCCTCTCGCTTAGCATACTGCTGCGCCTATCAGCCTTTTTTTCCTTTTCGTTTTTGTTATCCTATTGTTGGAAGTGTTCACTCAGATTGCAGATAAAAAAAAAAATCCAGGAGATGCGTTCCATTTTCTGGGCGAGTTTATAAAACACACTGCTGATGAAGAACGTCAACAGAGCAGACACACAGGAGAACAACACTGTAAAAAGTGTCAGAGGCTGATGGAATCTGTCAACAAGCATGGGTTAAAATGGCTTCAACAGCCTGATGCTTCACCACTGTGAAACATGAAGTGTAAAACAGCTGTTGATGTTTCATACGTCAGCAGAATAATTTGCTGAATCTTCTCTGGTCTTTGGACGAGGGACAAGATCAAAGCCATCATGAAAACCCCTCTCACCCTCTCTGCAACCAGTTGTGGCACAAAGCAACAACATCTACTTTACATAGACACTGCGTCCGCACATATGGCGGAGATCTGCGCTCTACTGAGCGCACTCTTCTAGTTACTTATAGTTTCCTTCTGGAGCCGTGAGCAGCCTGGCAAAGCAAGAACCATAAATAACTGGAAACTAATCTCTGGTAGACGCCACGGAGACTTAGGGTGGAGCCTTGGTTCTGGATTCAGGCCACAGATGAGACTACTATAACTCCTCCATTCAGCCCTCACAACGCTGTCAGCTCCAACTCCAGCAGGCCGCGACACAACACAGCCCACGCCCACCGCTGGATGGTACAACTTCTCGTTGTGTTCAGATGCACCCGGCTCTAGGAAATTGCTGCAGAGATGGAACAGTCAGCTGGACACCAAACACCTCTGGGAAAAGTGAGACAGATTGCGGGCGTGATGAGGCTTTGTACTCAGCCATAACCATCCTGATAACAGCTGAAAAGCAGAAGCCACAGAGAGGCCTGCTTTTCCCCTTCACACTCCACCCCACCATTTAATAGCTTTTTGGCTACGGCCAGGAAATAATGTGCTACAGACTGTGAGAGGCAACAGTGATGAACAGGCACAGTAGTCATCAGTGTTCCCCCTCGCTCCGTCTCTCCCTCCCTCCGCCGCCCACCCAGTCCATCCATCATGTCTGAGAATGATGATATATCCCAGGATCGCAGTCATTTGAGGTGAGATTCAGAATGAAAGAAAAAAAAAAGGTTTCCTACTGAAGTGAGCAGCGACTGACTGACTTCCTGTGACTGACACTCAATAGATTCTCATTAGATGATTCTGGAGCTCGGACAGGAAGAGCTCCTCTCCCCCGCAGCCCAGGGGCCCAGAGCAGGCTGTCATGCCCAGGCCAAGAGCCTCTCTCTGGGCTGTGCTGCCTTCCTTTTGGGAAGCGCAACATCGGACAGGCCTGACAGCCATGACTAATTCATGCTCTGCCTCCCCTCTCTAAATCAACTTGTCACAGTGTGGGCAAGCACTGAGAGACAGGCAACTTTTTGGGGCAAACTTTGGCTCCCATCTACAAAAAAAAAAAATTCACACACAGAGAAAAGGGAAAAAAACATAAATTTCAGTATGAACTGCAATGCAAGAAAGCAGCATGCTGTGTCGGGCTGGTCAGCGGTAAGGTGTGCAGTATGCAGAATATTACTTAGCAGGAATTAACCAGCCGCTTCCACTGGGATATCCCATGTAATCTCCTCAAGTGGATTGGCGGGTCGTGGCAGGTCAGAGTAATGGCGGCAGAGGAACGGAGATGTACTAAAAAAAAAAAAAAATCATGAGAAAGATCTATTCATGTGGAATAGTGAGTTAAAATGACATGCAGCAACCAGAGCCTTGCTAATGAAGTTAAGTGCCCACTGAGTGCATTCCTCTGTGTTCAGTGTTTCCCAGTCCTGGGAATTGACACCACACCAGTACAGCCAGTGGATCACGTGGCTGAACGGGTGGCAGGCAGTGACATCCACTGCCAACAAAGCCACATATCTCCATCCCTCTCCACCCCCACTTCCCCATGTTTTATTCTCTCAACTCTTTTCTCCATTCTGTCCTCGTTTCATTACCTCTCCTTTTTTTAGCCCATTTTTTAATTCCCTTATTCCTCCTTTTTTCCTGAGCAAGTGTGCAACGGTCTGCAACGCTGGGCAATCGACAGTCACCGCCCAGTCACAAGAGAAAGGCTGGTCATCTAAATATTGGCAATGGCTGATAAGTTTGTTTACTCTCCTAGGCAGTTTGGCACAGACCATACCAGCACTGAGAGTGACTCATATAGAGAAAATAATTCATAGATTTTGGCATCTCTCAGCCAATACAGCCTGTTCTGCCCTCAGCAGGGATCAGCGGGGTTAAACAGAACAATGACATTCAGACGAAGAAAAGACAACTGCCAATACCAACAAAGCTCCTTAGTTTCCCATTCAAGAACTGCTCCATTACAAAAAAGGAGGATAAGGTATAAGTCCACAGGATTATTGTCTCTTTTTTCCGTACTGCTAATCATGGGGTCAACTGATTAACTGGGCCCACCTCTCTTCATTTTATAGCCTTTACAACAGAGGGACGTCAATCCCAAGAGCGCATGGGGAGAAGTTGGCCATAACACTCCACGTATGTCACGATATCAGAAATGTGCTGTTACCAAAACCAGTGAAATGACATGATTCTCAATATCTGATACGACAGCACAGCAAAAACAAATCCTATTCAGCAAACACTCCTTTATTTAAAAACTCTATGTAAACATGAGCAAGTAAACAGAGACTTTGTGTTTCAAGTAGTTAAACATACAGGCACCATCGGCCTGTAGCCTTCAAGTATAAAACAGAGCAGCCAAGTCAAATATTAATGTCAATTTAGAGGAACTGTATGTAATGTCCTGCTGTAATAAAAACAACAGTGGGTGTGATTATGTGCTCTCATTTTGATTTACAATATTAGAATAACAACACTGAGTGAGGTAACAGGTTACTGATATTGAAAAATATTTTTTAAAATACTGGTATTGAGTTGGTGTATCTGTTGTGATGTCACTGAATGCACATAGAAGAGACAAATAGCATGTAAAAGTCCCACGCCTGCACACATCATTCATCGCTTGTACCCTCTTCTCAGTCTCTTAGGAAATGAAAAGACTCTATTTTTTATAATGCATGCATTATCAGCTGTGCCGTCCCTGTCTTTTCTCTGACTTGCTTTCATTTCGTCAGAGGTAACCTGATTCCCCATCCTGCTGCTTTGGTGTAAGGTGCCACTGCCACAGCCAAACACACAGCTGGCTGTACAACTTTGTACATCAACTCAACCACAGAGATCAGACTAGAGACGAGGTCAACTTTTCATAAAATGGTTAAATCCAGGCTGGAGTACATAAAGCCCTTGACCTAAAGGGACCTCTGTGACATAAGTCAGTGGAGGCTTTGCTGGCACTTGGTATCTGGGGGCCATCTTGGATGACTTGGCACAGAGCAGCTGACCAGTGGGTGGCAAGGAGAGTGCACCCAGGCGAGACCAGCACTGAAAGGCCCTCTGACTCCTGAAAACAAAAACTTCCTTCCTCAAAAAGCCATCTGTTTCCATCCAACGGCATGACGATCTACTGCTATCACTAGAAAGTGGAAAGCAGGTGCATGAAGAACTCTCAGATCTGGAACCTTTAAGATCGAAACAAGTGCAGATTGTTTTACTGCTTGCACTGTCACAATAGAAAATATCAAATCCCTGAGACCTTTTGTAATGAGTTCTATGTGCATGTATTCAACCATTCAGTATTCCCCCCTTAGAGATACATGTTAATCTGCAACTAATCAATGCATGGACTATGCTAATAACCTCGTCCAGTTATGCCCATACAATCTCAGTCACAACTTTTGAAACTCTTTTGATGGAAGCATCACTTACTTATGCAAACCATAATGTGCAAAAGTACATAGTTTAGTCAAAACGGTTAAATTTGGACTAGCCTACCTGCATATTCATAGCTGCATCAACTTTATTCATGTATACAGCAGCCGAGATGGAATCACTGGAAAGCCAACCAGCCATGACTCCAGCAGCAAGACCAATCACGTCTGCAGGGATATCACACTCACAGCCATGAAATAAACACCTGCTACCCGACAAAGTAAAGTGATGATAAATTTTGTTGCTGGAAAGATTATCTAATTTCACAGTCACATTGACATGAAACCAACCGTCATGTGGGGATCCTATTCCATCCCAAAAAAAAAAAAAAAAAATTAAAAATCTACTTGGATGATAAAATGATTAAAGTGGATGGTAAATGTTAGGATGCACCAGCTACTGTAGCTGCTGAACAAAAAAAATGGCTCCTTTTCTGGCCATTCATCATTCACATCACTAAAGCAAAGAACTGGGCAGACAGAAATTTTGATAGTGATCCAAGAAATTGAAATACACACACACACACACACACACACACACACCAACTCTTATCGACTATCATGCTTCACAAAGTTTGTAGATCTTAGGTAAACACAGGTCAGTGTGATAAATGAGTGTCAACCAACATCTGTTCTGCAGCAGTTTAGCAAAATCCCGTGGTCCATAAAACAGGAAGCATTTCTTAAGTTACAAAATCTGTCTTTCCTGTCTTAGCATAGTCCAAACAACTTCAAACACTTAACTAGGATTTCGAACCAAGTAAGAATCATTTACAGTAAAGGAGGCCGCAGAACAGTAGAGTAAAGTCAAAGCTGGAAACCATCCAAAACAACCAAAGAAGGTTATCTGCTGATAAACATTAACAGAACAAGGGGGGATGCTGCTGTAAAAGAGTGGGGTGAGATGAATCCACAGTGGACTTCCTCATCACACCCACTGAGCCTCATTAGGCTATAAGTCAACTGTCACTGTACTAACAGGCCAATTTTGGCAACAAAGACAGGATTAAGTGCATGATTACAATTTAATTACACACGTTTTAACACCATCAAACAAGACAGAAACTATAGCCTGCAGTTTAAGCATGACGATTCTTCTTCTCGTGATTTGCCATCCTATTATCATGACAAAGGTGGAAGCTTTCTGTGAAAAGCAGAGACTTGGTGAGAACAGATCTCAGTCTGATATTGCTGAGAGGATTCTGTAAACAAACAAGATGTAACCACACCAAAGGGATGTGGCAGGCCACAAGTGTATCTTAACCTCTGCAGAACTGGTGCACTGAGGACCTGAGGCCAGAATTTCAGAGGTATTGCAACCATGCTTCACCAAGCGGTCTCCTGAAGTATACTCTGCTACCACTGAAAAAATATAACTTTAAAAATGCTCAAGTCCACGCAGGCCACAGTCACTGCACTTGCCAGGCCATTCCCTTTGCTTTCATTTCGTTCCAAACTGGCCTTAATAAGAAATCACCCGTGTCTACACAGATACAGAAGATGATTTTGTGTGATGTTGAGGTCATTTGTAAATATAGCAGGCATGTTAGCTGGCTAACATTAGCTAGAAGCCCATACCATCTAGCTGACGTTTGTTGCGATGATGCTGGCTAGCTAGCTATTTCCAGTGGTGCGACGTTTGACGCCGCATCTCCGAGTTGACACCAAATGACTGTCCATGGTCAAACTCTGTATTGTTGACGAAGTACCACATTACTTATTGGCTAACTTACCTATACACTGGCCGACCGGAGTGCTGTACGGATTGCCTAGTAAGAACTCCATCTTGACAACAAACAATCCGCTCGGGAATGACAGAGGCTGAAGCCCTGACGAGTTATTACCAGGCCCCGCCCTCGGAGAAATCTGATTGGAAAAAAAAACCGCAAGTTCGATGTGTATGGCTAAAAGTAATGTCAGTTGCTTTTAACAACTGGGGAAGGTATGTTCAACAAACAGACTTCCACTCTGGCTATGAACAGTTTTCCAATCTTCAGATTTTCATTTTATAGTATATGACTGCATGCAAACACACGGAAATCCTGAATCAGCGTTAGACATAGGGATCCAGGCATTAACACTTTTAAATGATGTTTCATACATATAATATTGAATAGATATAGATGTAGCCCACATTAAACTTTTTAATAGATGAATAAGTCGAAGATCAACTATGGATGAAATCATTATTTATACAGTAGTAGCCTGTCCCTGTAGGTTACAGCATAATTTCCCCTCTGGATCAGGCTATATTCAATGATCGTAAGTACGCAACTATCAGATATTATTAATACAATCAAGTTTATTCTGTAACTTGAAGGAAAAGGTGAACAGCTCATATCAAACCGCATCTGACTTTGATAACGGTTGTTCTACGACTGTTCAAAATTTTAATCAATTGAACGCAGCTCAGAATTTGCCAGTTGCTAGGCAACACTATACATATCCAGGTTTGAGACTGTAAGCAAAGGTAACGTGTTTCACTTTGTCTTCGGAAACTTTTGTTGTTTCACTTCCCAGAAAACTTCTTGACATCGGAAAGAGAACAGTAGTTACTATGTTGTTGTTAAGCATGACGTAAACTAATGCTAATCTTGCATTATTCATTGTTTACTTACCTTTAATTGAACAAAACCAAGCTACGAACTAACTGACAAGATAAGAGCTAACCTAACCTACATTTCTACTAACAGCAGAGGGTTGAGTGTTCTCCAACCCTTTAAGAAGCCGCAAGATGAACAGGCATTATGGTAAAAGTGAGATCAGTGTGATGGACGAGGGCATGCTAAAGAAAGCAGTGGAGGACCAAGGCCCACAAGAACAGGCCGGGCGCATCGCCAAGGAGGAGGGCATCCAGTTCAGTGAAGTCCTGCACCTGCGTCTGTCATACAGAGGTGAGAAAAACGCATCAAGGTGGTCCACTCGATAAGCCATGGATTCATGTGTTGGTCTTGGATATGTGAAAAATATTTGTCCACAGACATCCTGAAGATTGATCACATATGGGAATTCACATCCCTCACCAAGCTTGAGCTGAACAGCAACATCATAAAGAAGATTGAGGGGCTAGACCGTCTCACTAATCTGACGTGGCTTAGTAAGAGTCTTTGAATAAGTATTTTGCTTACACTTTGATATGATTATTGTGTATCAGGTATCTGTGACCAGTAATGTCAAATGATACTACTGATATTAGTCCAGTAAATCACGGTAGTCAACACAGAAATGCTCTTGATGTGTCTTTCAGATCTGTCGTTCAACAAGATAGAGAAAATCGAGGGTCTGGAGTCTCTGGTGAATCTTAAAGTCCTGAATCTGTTCAACAATCAAATCTCTGTCATTGAAAACATGGACACGCTTGAGAAACTCACTTTCTTCTCCATTGCACACAACCGCCTGAGCCAGTTAGATAATGTAAACAATAAACTCTGCCTCAGTATGACTTATTTAATATGGAACATATTTGTATTGCACCTACCTTTTAACACGTGTGTGTTTCAGTTTCAGAATATGAAGATGTATAACCTAATCCAATATTTCACAGGTGATCTATCTGAGAAAGCTGAGGAATCTGCACACGCTCAACCTATATGAAAATCCCATCAGCAAAGAAGAGAATTACAAACTTTTCGTCGCTGCCTACTTTCCAGACTTGGTGTACCTGGACTACAGGTTACTTGATGAGCAGACAGTGAGTAGAAGCGGAGTAGACATTGTATATTTTGAGTCGAACCCAAAAGGCAGTCTACTGTAATCTGTAAAAGCAGCACAACAGTGCCAAAGTTTAAAGACTTATAATCCAATCCTTGATGTACAGCAGAAGCACATCTCAAGGGAATCTTAACAAACTGATTAGCTGTGATTCTTTCCATATCATCATGTTTTAACTGTATAATAAGCAATATACAGACATGCTAAATGCTAAAAAGAAAATCCATTTTCTTTGGACTTTTGAGGATGTCGATATTTGCATGGAAGCAGCCTTTCCCGAAATTATAATTTGCCACGCTGACATTGTACATCACGCCTTGTGTCTCTGCAGAAAAATGAAGCATCTGACATCTACCAGTCTGACATTGAAAAAATCAGACATAATGAGTTGCAGGAGCAACAGGCTATGGCAGCTAGCGAGAGCAAGGAAGCTGAGCTACAATTACACCGGGTAATGTGAACGTCACATCCAGTCATGTATTTATTGTTCACTGACCTTTTAATGTTAAATGTCTGTGTGTGTGTGTGTGTGTGTGTGTGTGTGTGTGTGTGTAGGTGGGTGAGTGGGTTCACATGTGCTCATACACACCTCCTCTTTCCTCCAGGATGCCTTTGTGGAGTTCCTGAATGGCTCCTATCTGTTTGATAGTATGTTCACAGATGATCCAGAGGCAGAGAAGCTGCACTGCCTGCCTGGAGTGGCTGATCTGCTTCAAACATATCCTTTGTTGTCGTCCCTTTCCAACGTGGAAGACAGGAAAATCCTTTGTCTGTCTATCTATTTATACATCTATCTGTCTGTCTGTCACACTGAGATCCATCCCTTGAGTTCCTTGACCCCGCACTTACATTTGAGAACCAGATGGTGGAGCTATGTGCACAAGTGTTTGAAATAGGCCTGGCTGAGCACAAGCTGAGAGAGACAGAGGTGCAGTGCTTCCTGAGCAGTCAAAAAGAAGCTGTGGCAGATAACAAGCACAGAGCAGCGCAGATGGTGGTCAGTTTTGAGCAGCGTCATGGAGGGGTGAGCTGGGAGGACTGTAGGCTCTGCTGCTATCATGACATGGGCTCCAAGTGTGGTACAGTCATCTCTATTAGGTGGTAGTGATGGATTGTGAGTGGTAGTCCTGAATCAAACCAGTGGTAATTCACCCCAGCAGCCACCTTATTTTTGCAACGATGTTGAACATCGTTAAAGATACACTGCAAATAGTTGATGGCTTCAAATGTGGGAGCTTGAGCTCATTATATATGCAGAAAACCACCAAAGTATTCAACCGTGCACCAATCTCCACAGCCATACTTTGACAGGAGTTTAATTTGGTCCCTGTTTTCATTTTACCCAGTTCCAATTAACTGCAGCTTTGTGCACCCTCACTAATTGTCTGGGAGATTGCAAATTAATGGTTACGGGTTTTTGATGTTTAATCCCATTAGCTCTTGATATCACGGGCAATCGGCTTCACTCCACCTCAACTGGCTGCTCTTGGGCTCAGCTCCAATTATATTAAATCAATAACATGTTTAATTATGAAGCCATGTGTAGGCTGAAAAAGGTTATCACTTGCTAAATGTCAGTGCATGAGGTTGGGAGTAATGTTTTTTCCATTCTGGGTGATACACTGATACACGTACAGTATTATTGAAATGAATTATTCACACATACACATACACTGCATACATAAAACACACAAACTCAGTATATAACACAGTGGTGATGAGTTTAACGTTATCCTCCCTGTTCACATCCTTCCAGACGATAGTGAACTTGCAGCAGATGTCAGACACAAACCTGCTGGAAGTCAAGCTGAAATGCTACAGGGATGAAATCGACCAGCTCTGTGACAGCCTTGTGAATCTAGAGATGCAGCTGGTTGTCCAGCTGGAGGTATGTGTGTGTGTGTGTGTGTGTGTGTGTGTGTGTGTGTGTGTGTGTGGCTTGAATTATGTATGTCTTAAGCACCTTGTGAAACCCAAGAAAACTTTCAAAACTGTTGAAACTACCCTGATAACCTCATTTTTATATTCATAGATTGAGAGTGGGTCATGATACAGCCTCTGATGGTTGAGTCCCAGTAAGATAAGAATAATCTTTCTTGGGGGAAAAAGGCACCTTCGTGGTTTGCATCGTATTTTATGTGGATTTTCAAGGTGTATAATGAATGAGTACCCAATGACTGACAAATTTTAAGTGATTCTCAACAGTGGTCTGAGGTGTTAGCTTATACAAAAGCAATACTGACATTGGTCCCACATGTCTTAAGACAGTGATGTTGTGCCTCAATGAAATTTCTAATCACTGTGATATTGCCTTTTCTTTTCAGGACATCATCAAAGACTTTGAGATGAGCATTTCAGACATGGTCAGTAACTTCACTGAAACTGTTCAAGGAATATATCCTTTTTTAATGTGGATCATCCTCAGAGCTTTGAATTATTCCCTGTAACGATGGCTGCTCCAGTTCTAACTCTGAAGCATGACTTGTTTATGGTGTTAAATGATATGCAGATAAATTATGAAAATGTATATTCTTAACTTGTATAATTATGTGATTAAATGTTTGTCTGACCAGTCTGCTAGTGATTTTCTCCAGTACCACCGCAATATGAATGACCTCACAGACAATCAACCCAGTGTATTTAGGGAGGTAATAATGTAATAATATGTGTCCATACAGTGAGATTTCAAACTGGAGTTTGAAACTTGTGACTTTCAGTCTAACATCATGCATTTTGAAACCCTAGACCAAAACACTACATATGCCAGTATGTACGTCACACAGGACGTCATACATGGAGTTTGGGTCCAAAATTAGTGAAGCTCTGATGAAGAGTTTCTTTGACCAAGCCATACATTCGCCCAGTGTCGAGATCTGGAGAGCTGCCACCATGAGAAGCTGAAAGAGATTGCGATAGCAATGCTGGAAAAAGTGGCCAAGAACGAGGTGGAGGAGGACATGCCAGAGGATGTGAGAATGGTCAGTGTTTTACTGCAAATGGACCTTTGGCACCCAATGTTTCATGTTATTGGAATTCCTCATCATAAAGTTGTGTATAACAAGGCTATGATGATGTGTTTCTGGGTATTATCTCTTCCCTCCTCATTGTTGTGAGATCCTGCTCTTTCCAATAGGAATCAGCTGTATGTTACTACTGAATTATCTCTCACACCTATGCTTTCTCCTTGTAGTTGTTTTTAGACAAAGAGCCAGTGATGAATGCACTGGGAGCCTCACATGACACCCACCTGGTGAAGATCAACGACCGAGAGAACCTGTTGGTTACACGTGTCAGCGCCTGGAAGATGATCCTCATTAAAGAGGTGGGGAACTGAGAGTGTATTATAACAAGTCCCCAAAGTTATTTATTTATTTATTTATTTACTGTATAACAAATTTTCTTCTCTGTGGCTAATAGGCTTGTTGTCATTTGTTATTTTTCTTGGTGATTAATGCAGATCCAAGACAAGGAAATGAAGCGGAACCGCAAGCGCCTTTCAGAGATCCACAACTACATGGACTATTTAAGGGAGCAGCTGGAGGAGCTGCAGCCGCATGATCAGTGAGACACAACATGCAATGTGCCATGCATATTTAATTTATGCATTCAGAGAAAACAAAACAGGCACATATTCACAACCTACAAGAAAAACTGTGCAGTAAGTGACTGTATCCCTGTACCATTGCTCCTTTTCTGTCATTTTCATCCTGTACCATTCTAGAACATTGCCTGGAACAATGACGTGTTTGACATTTCCGTAGCAGTTTACTGGAACAAAGCCACCTGTTTTCTGCAGGCTGTTTGGTGAACAATAAAGAAACTTTTTATAATCAGTAATCCAGGTTGTGCGTTGCGAGTTTCTTGGCGCTAAAATAGTCCCCCACCTATCCAATAATGCATCCAAAATCTGCTGAGGGAACTGAACAGCTCTGAATACAAGTCCCAGGATGCCATTCTCTCAACTACCCTATGAGGGCCTTGCTCGAGCATGACGTCAATTATTAGCCAATGAAATTGAGGGAAGCAGGATTCCAAATGCGACGTTGCAGTGTGTTTTTTTGGCTAGCCAGTCCATGGCCACCCTGCGAAACCGAGCGAAGTGCAGGACGTGGAGGCTCCTCTGCAGGCCTCAGTAGTCCCTCCGTCTCTCTCTCTCGGTGGTTTGCTCAGGCGGCAGGTTCATGACGGTGGCAGTCGGTGACACTCACGCCTTGGCGCTCATCATGCCTGTCCGAGCAGAGTGCTGCAGTGAGACCGCGTCGGCCTGCTCGTCCCCGGCCTCTCTTATCCCTCCTGCCCCGATCAACACGCACCAACCCGGGGTGGCCACCTCTCTGCTCTACAGCGGTTCACAGTTTCGGGGCTACCAGAAGAGCAAAGGAAACTCCTACGATGTTGAGGTCGTCTTGCAGGTGTGTTCTTTAGCGATGTGAATTTCTCTTATTTGCTTTTGTTTTATTTACTATAAGCGTAGTAAATAGAGGTATTCCCAGTTGCCTACTAGCTTACGTTAGCTCATTTTGCTATTTATGGCTGTCATACAACACTGACACGCTGACCTAATTTTGAGTCAAGCCAGGTGAATGGGCTTGATAGCACTATTGTGTAATAATTTGAACGTTGAACACATTTTATCAGCGCGAACGTTTGAATACGTAGCGTTAGCTCTGCCCAGCCAATCAGAGATTTGTGCAATTAAGTTGAATTAGTTATGTGCAGAGCAGGGGACTGGCCATGGCTTTGGCAGCTGTGTCTGCAGACATACCAACACAACCTGCAGAGAATCTAACATCTGCATGCACATTTGCTGAGGTCTGTGGCCTCTTCGCACCACCCTCCTCTTTATGCCACCATCTGCCTGGAATTCATACCTCATAGAAAAGTAGGAGAATATTTTCACAGATATGTTTTCTGGCCTCCTGTGCCCTACAAATTTATGTTTGTTTTTGGCAGCATGTGACTGTGGAGGACTCCTATTTGTGTGGATACCTGAAGATCAAAGGGCTGACGGAGGTAGGCTTATCAAACTGGGTCAGATGTCTAGCGGGTCTTTATTCTGACCGAGACCGGTTCAAGACTGCTCTAAACTGGGTGTTCTGGTAAACTTGTGCTGGCCTGAATGTGACACAGATTGATGCTTGAGGCATGCAAGGCTGCTAGGTCTGGTCTAAAAGAGACCACCAGCCAAAGTGAGTCAACTCTGTACCCAGTGCCTTATGTAACATATTTAAAAGGGCAGAGGCCACTGCATTCTTGTAGTGGCCTAGCCTAAATTCTGGCTGTAGCAGACCTGAGTCAGATTAAGTAACTCTGTGCCGCTGTGTGTGTGTGTGTGTGTGTGTGTCTGTCTGTCTGTGTGTGTGTGAAATAAACTGAGTCATATTTGAACTGACATATCGTCTTATGAGAAAATTAAGCCAGTAGAGCATTCCTGTTGTTAAAATGTTCCACTTGTAGGTCTGTATTCTTGGAAAGTAATGTTCGTTTGCCCATTTGCATTGTCATTTATCACTTAAACGATTAGTTGATAATTTTATGTGCCCAATAGGTAGACATTAAAGATTTGTCACAGAGTAGCCTCTTGCATTGTAATCTCTTCCATTGCTAGATAATTCATAGCCTGCCTGCATTACATGGATGTTACAGACAAGTGATTGGTTTATATGCTTTAAAAGTCCAAAGTGTGTATATTGCATGATGGAGTAATGTGGGGTAAATACAAAATCTACAAGAAGCAACATCCAAGTCAGTCAGTCTCCTTCGTTAATTCCCTCTTTCTCATTTTTATCCCCTTTACAGGAGTATCCCACTCTCACCACATTCTTTGCTGGTGAAATTATCAGCCGAAAGAGGCCTTTTTTAACCAGAAAGTGGGACGCAGATGAAGACGTGGACAGAAAACACTGGGTATGTGCTGTGCAGCTCCATTCTGTTGTTGTAGCTGTAGTTCCTGTTGTCATCCCCGTGGTTCCTGTTGTCTTACCCGAGCCGTCTGGACTCTCACCAGGGCAAGTTCCAGGCTTTTTACAAGTACACCAAAAGCTTCAACTCGGACGACTTTGACTACGAGGCGCTGAGCAACAGTGACTATGTCTTCATGAGGTGGAAGGTAATGGAAGAGTATTGTCCTGACGCTTCATCTCTGTCCTTGTCTTAACTTGTCAACACTAACCTCCACTCTCATTTGCGCCCATAAGGAGCAGTTTCTGGTTCCAGACCACACGATCAAAGACATCAGCGGTGCCTCCTTCGCCGGCTTCTACTACATCTGCTTCCAGAAGTCGACAGCCACCATCGAGGGCTACTACTACCACAGGAGCTCTGAATGGTAACTCCCTCCACTGACTGTGTTTACAACTATAGATGTCCGTATTTTGTCTTTTCATCTTCTTGGATCGGCATGGTGACGTTCTCTCTCGCTCACCTCTGCAGGTACCAGTCTCTAAACCTGAACCACGTTCGAGAACACAGCATGCCCATTTATGAGTTTCGGTGACGAACACACACGGGGGGATACCTGCCGGAGGAGGGGACAGTTGGCACTGCCCCACAGACAAATGGGATGGCAGAGATGGGCGGCGCTTTAATGCCGAGAGCGGAGTTCACCTGTTCCCTCGCTGAGAGGGAGTGTGGGGGGGGGGGTAAACGTGGACAAACACCCATCAGGCAGACTGAAGGAAATACAGCGCAGACGGAGGGGAGACCAACGGAAGATTAGTGACAGATGAATAATTCTTCGGTTGTCCAGTCACTGGTGTGTGCCAGGAGTGGATTTGGAATGTTTGTTTGTTTGTCTTTTTTTTTTTTTTTAAGCCAGTTCTCAGATTCACTTTATTTTTTATGCTTCCTGTGTTCTCTGAACTCTTGTAGAATCTGCCTCCCTGTCATTGGAAATCAAGACGTTGTCCTCTTTTCCCTTAATGGAGACGCCAAACCTAGCGTTATCTTTGCCTTCCAGTTGAGAGTCGCTTAGGTTAGAGTATAATAGGTATAAAGGTCTAATAAGAGTTTTCTGTTAAATTAAGCTTAATTTATATTTGTCTCATATTTTACGTGTATCTTTGAGAGATTGAGTTGGGGCCTCAGTGAAAGGTTGCAACAGAAGCAGTGATCAGCAGTGACCTACTGCTTATGCAAGGTCTGTACAACATGGCCTATTGATCAGGGATGGTATGTTGGGGCAATAGATGTTTGATAATTGATTTGAAAACCCACGGTTGAATGTGACGGCGCTGGAAGTGGCTGAATGCAACTAAGAACAACCTAAACTACCAATTCTTCATTCTTCTCACGAGTCAAGAGTGTTTCGGTCTACAACGAGCTTGATCTTGTCAGTGATTTATTTTACATTGCTGTACTGAGTTCCTTTGCGGTGTCTGATTTCAGAATCTTTCGTTAATGACAAATACAACCAACAATTAACCAATCGCTTACAAGCTGCTGGTTTTTACAAAATCCTCTTTATTCCGACTGCAAACGGCTTAACACAAGACAATTTTTTTTTCTATGCAAACAAAAGGTCACTGCTAGCTAGCATCACCTGCACCATCTAACTTATTTTATTTTACAGTGTTACAGTGTGAGTGAGCTCACACATATCAGAGTATGTTAGAGGGGGGCTGATATTGCGTTTGTGAATATGGAAAAAAACAGGAAAAATAGTTAATTGCAGCAACCAGCATTTGAAGCTCTCCATTATGTGACAGTGCATTGTGGGTTTGAACATTTCAGCCACAAGACGTGTATAGAAACATTAAACCAGAGCATTACGGATGTGCATCATAGAGTTTGGTTTGTAGTCACTTGGAAAGGACACTGACTGAAAACCCGCTGCCTTAAACGTCTGTACAAAGCACCCTTTTAAGACGCGATAGAGTCGGCAACATTTTATTTCAAAAGAAGTTGGTAATATTAGCATACGTGAAAGCATCCCGGCGTGTTTTGAGAGAAACAGCGCAAGAAAGAGGACCGCACACTACATCAACCCCCCTGTTCTTCAACTGTCCGGAGGGCGCTGATAGAAAAGCTGCCTGCTTGAACGTGCATGTACTTAGCCTACCTCAGTGGTCAGTCTTTGTTGCTTCTGCCAGTTTGAATAAAGACTTTCAACTGGCGTGCGTAGCCTACAGCATGGCAAGTAGATTTTGATGGGTTGTGAAAATACTGTTGGCACTATAATTTTTTTTAAACCCACGAATGGCATCTGGATTGAAGATACTGCAGTCTGAATGACTTCAAAATTTTGACTTTATTAATCATGCAACAGAAAGAGTAGAAAAATCGTGCAATATAAGATGTTTGGTGGGAGTGTCATTAAAAGAAGATGTTGACTGAATACACCTGATTGATAAATGTCAGTTTAAAGTAGATGATGTATGATAAGTCTGCTGAGTGTGTTCAGAAATGAGGAATAAAGAATATTGTTTCATACATTGTTGCATTCTTGACAGCTGCTCTAAGCACTTCATAAGGAAACTTGTATTTATGGATCCTTGGTTTTTACAGTGTTCCTGTGCAGGTGTGACAAAGGCAGCAGCCGGCACTAGGTGACAGTAGTGAACCGTGAACAAGAAAAAAAGAAGAAATACATTCTTCTTTCTTCTACTTTCTACCAAGCATGGCCATTTTAAAGCCGATGTGAACCGAGCAGTCTCAACTCCATGAAATACCGGGAGTCTAAAAACCTTCGCTACAGCATTTCTGACAGATTATGGAAGACACTTAATCTTTGCTAATGTGAGAAAAGAAAAAACTTGCACTGATTTATAAAACTGCTGACTAACCAGTAGCCTGTAAAAGGTCCATGTGTGTATGTTTGGTGCTCCAAATCCTGACTTGGAGAAGAAGTGTGAATCACAAGAAGGGATGCAAGCCTCATACTTCAACACACACACACCAGTCTGCAGCATGTTCCCAATAAATACTGGCTACTTCCATTTCCATTATAGGAATGTATTATCTGTTTTGCCTGGACACTAAAAATATTCAACAGTGCTTTTCCCCAAATTAATTTCACGGCAGATGAAACTTGGAATGAAAATAAAAATAAAAAAGATGACCGACTTTTGGCTTGTTCAGACTTTCCAGAGAGGAGAAGTTACACAATGGAAACTGCTCAGAAATACATTTGGCACATGCTGCTCTGTGCTTTGGCCACCAGCCTGCTCACTGACAAGAGGAGATATTTTCCCACACGCTGAATACAAACCACAAAATGAAAGACATTAATCTGGATGTGAATCTGACAGGTAACAACGTCCTTATCTCAATTTTTATGATTGACAAGGAAGTGCCCCGACTGCTCTGCCTGCTTACTTGTTGCCCAGTGCTGCACACCCAGTACCTGTTTATCAGGCAATATACTAACAATGTGCAACTGGAACAATTAAATACTGTCTGCAGCATATTATGAGTAAGACTTAAACACATTCAACCTGCATGAGTGGTTGTGCACTTCAGCCTCTTTGAAAGTTTTACATATAACATATTGATAACTGTCTAAAATTATCAATATGATTCATTTTTTATGCTCTTGGCTGTAATGAGTACAATAACATGGGGAAAGAGAGTAAACAGCAGAATAAACCTCTAAAGACAATGAAAGGGTTTATATTGGCATTTTTGTTTGCTAAAGAAAAGTTGGCACCAGGCACTGTATTGAGAATGAATAAATATGAATGTGATGATGGAAAAAGGGAAGTGAAGAAGTAAAAATAACAAAAGCACGTCTGTAAAAAGTGTTTTAAGATGTGATGTGAAATATACTGTTTCTGCAGGTCAAAAATTATTCAGCCATTTGGTCAACGGACCATAAATTCTAAAGTCTTAAAGTAATAAAGTCTTCATGTTGAACTATTAGTGTATTATGTATAGCACAATAACAAGTTAGAACAAACTTCAGTGTCTTGGGTGAAAAGATACAGTGAATAACAACACGACAAATTGAAACACATGAGAAAGTAATTGAAACGCATGATAAGATAAAGTAAAATAAAATTTAAAAAGCAGAAAGACCTGAATTAAATAAAATGACCAATATTGAAAAACATAAAAAGACTACTCTTATTTCTCCAGTATGCTGTTCAAGAGATGAATATTTATTTAGAATCACTATGATTGCTAATTATTTTTCATTAATGACTAATAAACATGTGCTGTCATGCTGTAAAGAGCGTGTCATGGTCTCTCCGCACAATTGCACTTCATAACATAAATATATTTCATTAACTTCTGTAGGAGGTGTGAATGGAGGTGAAGATGGTTTGTGTGATGTCACAGATGAACCATGTTGGTTTGGTTTCTTTTGGTAACATAATTGTCCTGAGTATCTTATGCCACTGACATCGAGTTTAGAGAGCTCTATTCTCACTGAGAACAACTAAATAAAAGTATGCCCTCATGGTATTTTAAAAGCACTGCAGTGTTCATGTTCACCAACCAGTATGTAATATGAGTTCTACTGAGGCAAATTCCTATGGGAAATGCCAGGAACCCTTTTTTAAACATAATTATGAAACCTAATGAACAAAAACTTGATTCTCAAAATTATTTTTAACCAAGAACGTCTCTTCTATCTAGCTGAATGAAAGTTTTCCTCTATGAGAATTAAGTAGCACCAACCCTTAAGAAATTTACTGATATCACCATTCTGAGAAAAATTATAGTATTTTAAAGGACAGAAGGTCCTTAACAAAATTATAATACTTTAAGATATTTTGGATCTACTAAATGATATTTTGAATTAGTGCTTTCTCTGAGGATATAGCCGTATGGAGATGAACTCTTTGGATATAAGGAATATAATAGGAGTAAGGAGTATATTAGAATAAACATTTGTGGAGAATAAATGAATTTTCATCTCTAGCTTTGCATGTCTTATTTGAAAAGTCAGTTTAGTGGATTTTTAATTTAAGCAAGGAGACATATTTTGTTTCCTCTCCATGGCTCTCCAAAACTGGACTTTGCTGAAGATGTAGGTATGCCCTTTCACTTTGATGTGGCAATTTCGATGGCCAGTACTCTTTATTTTTTAAAATCAATATATGAGTTGACTAAACTTGCTTTTGTTCATATTTTAGATTCGGTGAAGTGTTCAGGTTTACACAAATAAAATGGAACATGGGAGCTAAGATTCAGTTCCTTCCAGTTGTCTTCAGTCTTCAGTGTTTCACACAACTCTTCTGTCCAGCTCGTACCAGGAAGAGCACCTGCAGCTGCTCTCAATGCAGTTATTGACCAAGTCACATCAACTGTGACAACCTCAACCGACCGACGCTATCATATGATAAATAGGCAAGACATCAATCAGATTGGACTGTAGTGTGTCAGATATTAATAACCTGGGAAGAAAGCTGTATTGTGAAACTTTCTGGCGGGAAATGGGAACAAAGCCTACCAGTCTCGTGCAAGAATATGAGCACATCTTTCCGAAAGTGCTGTCTCACACAATTTAGACTACATTCCCTGTTTATGGCTAAAGTTACATAGAGGAAAATGATCACCTGACATAGCGCCACAGCCCACTGCTACAGAGTCGGGTTGCACAGGTTTGCTGCAACGCCGGATTTCCCTGAAAGGTGTCGACACGCTTTCCATCGCTTGGTGTCTACGTGACTAAGACAGCCACACCTGCGCGCCTGGAGGGAATATAAACTCACCTGCTGAGCATCTTCACTTCAGTCGACTCAAAGAGCAGGCACACTGACTGTTCGCCTTGCAGTTAGACTGTTTAACGCACTTCCCGTCTGTCTTTCTCTATTACATCAAATAAAACACCATGGAGGCCCAGCGGTATCCCATCAGCATCCGACTCATCGGAGTCATGCACAAGGAGAAGACCAAAGTAAGCACAAATAGGATTTTTTTATTCCTCATTTTTATTTCTTTCATTTTTATTATTCATTTTTTATTCTTTTGTCAATGAAGAGAGCGGGATTTTTCCGAGCGGTGATCCCCCCCCCTCTCCAAAATAATGTTCTATTATTTTCTACTGCCTAATGAAATATTAATTTTCCCCGTTCCTAGATGTACATGACCTCCGTGCTTTGGTCCGACCAGAACGAAATTGTAGTTTACAGGAGCTTTCGGGACTTCCACAAGATGCATGTAAGTGAAATTATCTGCCAAAATTAATTGAAACAACAGGTTTCCTACTCTTCGCTTATATTAATATTAATACTCTCTTATTTAACAGAAACAAATGAAGAAAGCATTTCCACCCGCTAATCCCCTGAAGAAGTCCGACAGAATCATTCCCAAATTTCAAGGTATGTGTGCATAATTTCCATCGACAATATTTGTAATTTCCTATATGTAGGAAACTGTTTTCGTCATGCATTAATTTGTTTCCCATGTTTGTCTGCAGCCCAAAAGATGAAGAGGAGCGGTAAGAAGAAGGCCCCCAGTAAGTCCCTCGTCCGGCTCAAATTTTTGGAGAAGTACTGCAATGATCTTCTGAGCTGCGACCCGCGGGTCACACAGTCTCCTGGACTCATCCAGTTCTTCCATCCCAAAGACCAGGACCTGCAGCCGGAGTTCGCCAAGAACAGGTAGATATGCAAATGAAGATTTATATGCAAATAACCTGTTTTCTTATCGGACTTCCACCGCTGCCTGTAATCGCTCTTTAGGAATCAGTGCAGCTCTTAATGGACGAGTCAAGTCGCTGAGGCAAATCACGGACTGAAGCACACCTGTAACCATATCAATTCATTCAAAATCATAGCGCCGACCGAAAATCGCCCTCATTAGCAGGTGCATAAACTATTGTTAAAATTAGCCTGGACTGAAAAATAATTATCAGTAAAAACGTCATATTTACACGTTGCTTCTTTTTTTAAAGTTGCAGTTTGTAATATTGCCGAGGATTGATTTAACTGAAAAGCTTTAGACATAACTGATTTAAAAAAAAAAAAAAAAAATCAGAGTCTGACAGATGACGAGAACCATGGAGATTCAAGCATGCTTTTCCACGTGTTCTTGTCAGCAGGATGAAAAGAATCCTGACTTAAATCGATTGCATGTATTTATCATTTATTATTTATGAACCCAGGACTCCCTGGAAAACAGTATATTTTTTCCGAGTGGATTATCCTGGTAAAATAAAGTTGATTGATTGACCCTTGACAATTTTATATAGTGAAACAATGGTGTAGGATATTACTTCTACTGCTTTAACAACTGGGTGTTGTGTGTTATATGGATTTTTTCCCCCTTTGATCATACTTATGGTTGTTGTGCTACTGTCTTCACAGCAAACTGCCCCCTGGGGACATTAAAAATTTACTTTACTCAACTCTATTACCACTGTTTTATAAAACCAATAAGCCACTGGAAAGCGTTTATTCTCCTCCACTTTACTATTAGTGTTTCTTATCTGTTTTAATGATCACTATAAAACATAGTCTCTCCTGGCTTGCTGCATACATCTCTACTTACATTACACACATGAAGCTCTTAGTTTTTGGTGAATTTAGCTCCTAAATTTGTCATTTCTCATCCTCAGCATCATGATCATGCCTTCCGATGACTTGGTGGGAAGTGAAGGGGGAGGGGAGACGAGAGTCGGCAGTGGCAACGTGACACACCCGTTTGTGACAGAGACGTACCGCTGTGTGGCGCCTTATGAGACCAAAGACACCAAGAACAAGCCCTTCAAAGTGGCAGTGGATGAAAAAGTGGACGTACTCATCAAAGACAAAGCAGGTGAGAGGAAACAAATGTGCAAATATATGTTTGGTGAAATACCACTGGAAGCTATCACCAAACAGATAGAGCATCATTGGGCCTCATCAGCCCAAATGCACTGAACCGGTTTGATGACCCAGGCTCTCGTCTTGCTCAGGGTGGTGGCTTGTGGAGAGTGAGGACAAGCGGCTGGCCTGGTTCCCTGCACCTTACCTGGAGAAGATAGATGATGATGATGATGGGGCTGAAGATGACATAGATGGGCCTGTTGGAAGAGGTGAGAGCCCGTAGATTGAGGTTTTGTTGCACATGCGCTTGGGACAAAACATATTAGCTCTCTCAAACAAAGATGTATGAATTATAGACATGTCTGATTTGCAGATTCAGTGCACACACTTTTGAAATCTGACAGCACCTGTGCTACAAAAGGCAGAGGATGAATGTTTGTCATGAGCGTCAAGGCTAAAAATCATCTGCTCCGTTACGCCCAGGTGCACTGTACAACGCAGTCAAGAGCTACAAGGCCATCAAAGACGATGAGATAAGTGTGGAAATCGGCTCGGTGGTGGAAGTCCTGCAGAAGTCCGACAATGGCTGGTGGCTCATCAGGTACGTTTTTTTAAACATTATTCAAGAATGAACACCGTACATTGAGTATTTATGATGCTGTTGACTTTATGCTCCATTGAACAAAGCTTCTTCAGGCTTGGGTTCTTTGACTAGAACATGTCTTATAATCAGGAGAAGATAGGGTAATGCTAAATGAAGGCAAGAGGCATTAATAATGGCTACGGCTGCCTTTACATGGTGCAACGTCCATGCATTTAGTAGCAGGTTGCATTACCGTTGCCATGTCAACAAATCCACATGGAGCATTCCAAATGATTTATAATTTTCATTGGATGGTTCACGTTGCACAGAACTGATGTTGCATTTCAGTTGCACCATGTAAAGCCAGCCTAATGATGATCCGAAGCATTCTAAACGTTCCCTAATTTTCTACTCTTCCTCTCTCATACAGATACAGTGGTAAAGCAGGTTACATCCCTGCCATGTACCTGCAGCCCTACAACAACCCCCACGTTCGCATGGCAGCCCTTCAGATGGACCTGCGTGGTTCCTCCCTAAACCTGTCCCAACTCCAGGTCCCCTCCTCGGGCCTGGCGCACCAGTCCCAACAGCTTAGCCACTCCCAAGGCAACCTCCCACAGCTTGCCCGCTCCCGCCCCTCCTCCCCCAGTCCACTCCGGCCTGCCGACAAGCACAAGTCTCGCTCTCTGAACATCCTGTCCGAAGCCCGCCCCGCCCAGCCTGTGGTGAGCTTCGCCAGGTCTGATGCCAAAGTAGGCGCTGCCAGCCCTGCAGTAAACCTCGCTCCTGCTCCCACTATCATGGTGGAGATGCATGAAGAAGAGCGTGAGAGGAGCATGACAGTGGAAAGTGAGGGGAGCTTTGGCAGTGAGGGCAGCGATTTCAGTTTCAGCGATGACCTCAGTTCCTCCTCGGGAAGCTCCTCCCTCAACCTGAGCAGCGGTCCCATGGATCAGCGCATGCATCTCAGCCGTACCCCTCCACCCATCATGGCCAACCGCCTTAGCCCGACTAGCAATACGGAGGCCAAGATAATGCCCAGCACCTCTGACCCCAACCTCTACAAAGGTCCCACAACACCCAAGGTGCCACCTCGACCACGGGCCCAGGAGATCCTCACCCGCTGTACCACTGTCACCCGCAAGAATGCCTCCAGGGCCGGGTCGCCATCTGAGATTCTGAGCCGCTGAAGTTTCCCATGATTCTGTTGATGTTTTGGTAACCGAAACTGCAGCTAGTTTCCTCTGGCCTGAGAATGGAAACCTGCTGGTAGATGATTGACAGTCAGGGTGAAGGACTGTGTTTACAAGCGTTACTGCACCCAGAGAGCAGTTGTAGAGAGAAACGGTTGTTTTGCTTGAACATGCAACCATGAGAGAAGACACTTTGTCATGACTGTGGTAAAATCTTAAGTTGCCTAGTAGCTTTGATCTTTGAAGGAAGATGGCTGACAATCAGGTCAGCAACCTATGTATTTTTTTTCGATTATTCAGCTTTTCTTTATGTTTATCTAAGTACAGAATAGCAACTTACAAGTTATTTGTATGAACAAGACAATAGATTAAGATAAACTATACATGATCTATCCTCTGTCAGTCTGTCTTGAATGCTCATCTATTTTCCATACTGGAAAACTACTGTTGTGCCTTATATGCATGTGTGACTGTGACTTGTACACAGACATGAATTTGTTTTAACCGCTGTGCTAAAAATCTGTTTTTTGCTTGAAATGTCACACTGTGCTATTTCCTATCTCAAATCATATAAAAAAAATTCTATCTACATAAAGTGTGTTATTGACACTGAGGTCGCAATACAGATTTTGGATGTATTCACACGCTGCTGAAGAGTTGAACACAAAAGTCTGTGATTAAAAACTAAAAATAAAGTTCTGTTTTCAAAACACTGACTGTCAGACCTCTAAATGAGCATCTCAGACTTCGTTGTCACACGCTGTACCAAACATTTCCTCATTCTAATGCTTCAGTGTAAACTAAGGGAGTCGTATGTCAACAGGCTTTTCAACAGGGATACAGCAGAATTTCAACTTCATTGTTAAAAAAACAGCAGACGATGCCGAACTAGAATCTCGGCTGGTTGATCTCTACATGCTCTACATGTAGATTCGCCCTTGTCTTTGTTTTTTTTACTTCTTCCACGTTAAGCCAGACCACAATCAGACCACATGTATCTGTTACATAAACACACCCACATACAGAGAGAGAGAACCAGTTCAGCTATTCAGGAATCTGTCATCATTCCGGTTCCATGCCAAATTTAAGGTTGACTTTTGCCTTATGCCTTGAACCCAATTCCTTCCATTTATATAACAAATCTTAACTTTTATAACTTGGCTGCAAAACTGCTTTTTGCAGGTTTGCATGAAGCTCTAGAAAAATACAAATCATTTGCAACATTTTATTATCACAAGGCATAGATTTTATTCTTAATACATTTCTAGTCATGAAATACAAAATCCACAGTTATATAATAAACTTTTTGTTTTGCTGTGGGAGAGCAGGAAGTCCTGGGCTGCACAATGTTTATGAAAACAGACAAAAGGGTGCTGTTATCTGCTATGGAGGAGGCTGCGTGGTCCTGGTCGAATAGCTCAATATTAAAAAGGCGATTCTTCCTGCTGTCTTTGTTTTGTCCCTCCTACACTTCCTTACAATAGGGCATTTACATAATTTGACGGCTTTCTTGCACCAATCAGATGCCGTTGAGGAGTTTCGGCTTCAGAAACTCAGGAGGGAGGAAATGATGCAGAAAATCAGGGTCAAAACAGGATTAAGAAGGATTTGGCTGCCGAGAAGGAGAACCCACAGGCAGGCGG